>PVHY01008007.1:0-29655 GCA_004024945.1 Uropsilus gracilis
ATTCTGATGATAATAATAATACAGTGACAGAGAATTTGAAAGAAAATGAGTAAAGAAAATTTGTTAGTAGAAAGTGAGGAATGTGAAGAACCTCAGGTCAGAACAAGAAATATATGCTGAATCTTCTATCAACAACTCTTTAAGACTTAACCATTTACATTTCTTTAATGTTATTATTTTGTGTTGTGATAATATTGGCTTGCAAAATTGTATATGATTTCCAGTATGAGTGTAATCTCTTCAGATATGTGTTATCACACCACACTACCACTAAAACTTCCATAACTCTCCACCTTTGTCCATTGGGTTACCTCACCCCTTTGCTTCCCACCCCCCACCCACCCTTAATTCAACAGTCAGATTTTATCTTTGTTTTGTCTGTTCCTTTGTTTGGTTTATATTATACATATAAGTGTAGAATAAGTGAAATAATCCAGCATTTGTCTTTCTTTTTGAGCTCTCTGTAGCATAATCCCCTCCAGTTTCATCCACATTGCCAACAAAGATGACAAGAGTGCATCTTTGTTTGTGCAGAATTAGTACATATACCATGTTTTTTTAATCTCCTCATCCGTGGCTACATATTTAGGTTGCTTCTGTATCTAGGCTAATAGTACAATGAACATTAATCATTTATATTTTCCTAAAAGATAAATATAATCTATGTTTAAAGAAATTTTTGGTGTAAAACTTTTCAAAATAAACAAAACCAAAAAGAAAGTAGACCTGCTTAGCAATAGGAAAAGGGAAAAAAAATTATAGATGAAATTATTTCCTAGATAATTTTAAATTAAATGAGTAAGTATACATGAAGAAATGCACCCAAATATAAGCACAATAATATGTCATAAAAATCGCTAAGTGTATTACACATAAATAGAAAGTATTCTGCCAATATGTTTTCTGCAGCTTGAAGTATTTTTACATCAGATTTTATTGTCTATTTTGGTAGTCTGTTTTAGATGATAAATTTTAAGATGTTAAATCTTTGACTTTGAATTATTTGTATCTGATCTTTAGTTCTATACGCATTCAAAATTTAAGATCCTGTGACAATTACTTGAGGTAGCATATTGTTTTTTAGGTCAATATATTCATTCCATGATGTTCTCTTATAGACATCTTTGTCTCCCAATATGTGTATTTTTGTTTATTTGTTATTACCTGCATTTATGCTTCATTCTGAATTAGGTATTTGAAATTCTGAAGTTATTTTATTTCCTACATGAGATAATTTATCTTAAGTTACTGCTAACATTAAAAGTCACTTATCAGCTGATTTCCAGTATAATATAAAGGGAAGAGATTGTAGAACAACTTTGTCTCTTGTTGGAGTAATATCTATAAGACATATTCCAAAGTCTTAAAACTCTTCTTCCACATGTATAGAGGATATGATTGCATTGCATTTTCACCCAGCTTTTTAGCACTACTAAGAAAATACGAATTCATCCATCAGTGAAAAAAAGGACAAACTATTATATGTCAGATGTCTCAGTAGAAATAAAAACCATGAAATAAATGTTTTTAAGAAAAAAAACTAGACTTCAGTTATCTCCAAGTATTTGTTTAATATCAGTCAGCAGATGATATCATCACTGTCCCACTCTTTGTTAACATTTGGAAGAAGAAATAGATGTATTTTTAAAGTCATGTGGGTGGCAACATTTCTGTTTTCAAAAAGTACTGGAGTCATAAGTACCATGAGACCATTGATCTTGCTTTTAAATTAACAATTATAGAACTACTCATTTATTTCTTGAGTCCAAAATAGAAAACAAATATCAGACCACAAAATGTTAGAAAGTAATGTTAAAAGAAAGAGTTGTGCTAACAGTCTTCAGAGTCTAGTATAAACTGCAGCTATGTATTAGCTGGTATGTACAGTTATTTTTTTAATATTTTTAAATTAAATATATTACTTATATATAAATTTCACAACTTCGTGATCCCCAGGGTTCACCCCCACCACACTCCCTGACCATTCCCACCTGTCTCAGTTCCCCATCCACGAGTCATGTACTTTAATTTTATTGTTAGCTTGTTTTGACTTTTCTTCATGGCTTTTTGTTTATCTGCCCCATATAATAGTGAAATTTGGTTTCTGTCTTTTTCTTTTTGACTTGTTTCTGTTAATATGATTTCCCCTAAGTCCATCCATGTTATCATAAAAGCATCCAATTTGTCATTTGTAATTGATGAGTAATATTCCATTGTGTATATGTACCACTTCTTTTTCATCTATTCATCTGATTTGGGGCATTTCAGTTGCTTCCATGTCTTTGCAATTATAAATAGTGCTGCAATAAACATCCAAGCACAGGTGTCTACATCAAACTAAAAAGCTTCTGTACAGCAAAAAACACAATAGAGAAAACAAAAAGAAATCAAACCAAGTGGAAAAAAAAATCTGCCCTCCATACAAGTGATAAGGATCTGATAGCAAAGATACACAAAGAACTCACACAACTTAACGAAAACAAGTGAAAACCTCAGTTAAATATGGAGAGAAGAATTTAAAATACACTTCTCCAAAGTGATGTGTAAAATTATACCTGATGAAACACGTTTTTTACCTTTAAAAAAAAAATCCTCTCTCATTTGTTACATTTGGAATTGTTACTTGGTTTTAAGGAAATTCATGAAAGGGGAATATTGGTCCTTTTGTCCCAGATTTGAAGTGATAAGTCAAATAAAGATGCCTCTCTAGGGGTGACATAAATGCTTTCATTTACATAAATCAATTTCATTCTATCAGTGTCTCATTTAGAAAGGATCAACTACAGGAGAATTATTTTGCTAAATGTCAAAAGAGTCACTAAGAATGAGAATTTTATCCTGGATTTTCTGACACACCTCTCTCTATATATATATAAAGGAAGATGTCTTGACACATTGATTTGTCCAGACACAACCAATTATCAATTTATTATAAATTCATAATTGCTACATATAGTATCCTAAATGATATTAACACCTCCTACCTTAGATTCATAATTCATAATTCATAATTGCTACGTATAGTATCCTAAATGATATTAACACCTCCTACCTTAGAACAGATGAATGTTCACTCAAAAGTCTTAGCTAGATGTGGGAGAGATGTCAACTTAAACTAGTTCGTTTAGGCAGGTACCTCTGCACAATCAATAAACTATTCAACTGAAAATAAAACAATGAACTCTTACCATTCATGACAACATGGATAGAATTGGAGGGGATTATGCTAAGCAAAATCATTAAAAAGGAGATAGATAAATAAAAGATAGCTTCACTCATAGGCAAAATATAAAGAAGCAAAATATAGGGGCTTGCAAAAAAACTGAAGGCATATACTAATAATCTGACAGTGAAGGTGAGAATACCAGAGGGGGAAGTGAAAGATGGGTAGCTAAGTGGGAAGCAAGCACAATGGATTATATATGAGATGATTATAGCTATCTTGCTGGTGGGTGTAATGTGGTAAACTATACATTTGAAGTCGTATGAACCTGTACATCTAAATCATACACAGTTCTGTAAAACAATGCCATCTCAATTGAAAACTAAATATGAGGCTTTAAATTTGTATTAAAAAAAGTCAAACATTTGTACAACTATATGTTATAGTGTTGGGTCTAACCAAGAACTTTGCAATTCACAATTATTGCTCTGTGTGTTTAATCTGTTTCCAGTGTATTACAAGGTTGTGTAATACTTATCTTCATTAACTAGATACAGAATACATGGTCTGTATTCCAATATGAATAAGCTTTAGAAATCAAAACTTTTACTTATGGCAATCTCCTTAGAGCGTTCCATTACTGTAAATATAGATGTAAATAAATGGTATGATACATATATTTTTAAGAATTATTGGACTATCTACTTATGATTTAATATTGACTCATAAAATTAATGTGAAGTCCTCATAGCACTATTTTAACACAAAAATCAATATGGTCTAAACACAGAAAATACAATAAAAAGGCAAATGATGTCAACCAGACATTCTCACTATAGTTATATTGGTCTAAATTTTAATAAAATAAGTTGTCATATTTTTCTTGTCTCAAAATTCTTACAAGTGATTGATTTACAATGTCAAACCTCAAGAATATAAAGTTACTATGTGCCAACAGCGCAAATCTTTTAATATCAAGAGGATTATTCTATAACCATACATATTGCATGATTATATTTAGAAGATGTCAGCTATCTTCTTGAAATATTTGGGTGGCAAAAATCTTCTCTAATATATCTGAAAACTAGAGGTCGTCTGTCTTTTGTGTTCAGTTTCTGCCAGTGTTTTGAAAAGATCTGATAGCTCTATAACTTACCTAGTCACTCCTCCTTCCAGTTTGTGGCGGAACTAGGACATTTAGATAAACCTCGCAGGAATCACAGATAGAATAAATAATGCAAAAGACAAAAGCAACAGTCATGGAGAGATTCACCATGGTGATTGGATAGGGGTGTGGCTGGAGAAGAGTTGAAAGTCCAGCAATCCTCATGCCCAGTCAGCTCTCCTGCTCTTACTATCTCTGGTTATTTACACAAGTAATTTTCTGATTTAGATCGTTTTCTGAGTCTTATTCCTCTGTCTCCCACTTAGTCCTTGAAATACTTGATATCCCTTCAATAAGTAAATAATTTTGTTTCATTCGGAAAGAGTGGATTTTATTGTACTCAACCAAAAAATCTGAATAATTTGGGCATATTGAAGGAGTTGTGAGCACGTACATGATAGGCTTTTATTCCCTGGACATTTTGTTCACAGTGCTACTCTAAATGGCTTTATGAAAACATTTTGAATAGTCATAATTAAAGTTTCAACTAGGGGACGTTTTCTAATGATCATTATTTGCTGAAATCCCGAAAGAGTTCTCCAAAGTTCTGCTATTTCAACCACCTAAATAAGTTTCCATTTTGAATTAACTAATATAAAATTAGTCTACAATACATATATTTGAAATACTATTTTCATAAACAAAATATTACTTATATAGTTTTCCTGAAAAATAATATTTTCATAAATATTTTGTTTTCAATGAATGATGTGTAACTTACACAACCATGATTAGGACTAATAATTTTTCTAACAGACTATTAAATATGATGATGTGCCATTAATTAATTTATAACAAATGGCTTACATACAATAATATCACATATGCCTGAATAGTTAAAATATAAATTCAAATATGAGTAAATAATATGATAGTTGCTTTATCAGAAATGATGTCAAAAAATGTACACAGTTGTGAACACCTAGTAGATAATTTCCAGACTAACATGTAAGTTATGTTAGCAATAAACATTATATCAGAATAGAATAAAGGACAGCATGATGTCAGAATTTCTAGGGCAAGTATATTACTTGGCAATCTAGTCTTTTGATTAAAATATCTATGGGTCATTACGTAAAAAGAATTCAAACTTTCCTCAAAATACTTTTAACTGAAATTGCCTTATCCTAGAATAGAGATATATCTGTAAAATGTGAACATGATTACTTTTTTAATGAATTTATACTGGCTCATTAGGAGTGCAAAGATATTTAAGAGTAATCAAGTAGACATACTTGCAATATGACTAGTATATATTAAATGTGATAAGATGCTTAATTCATGGTTAGGAGAAATGGCTTATGAATCTTTAACATTACATTTTTTGAGTTAACTATCCCTAAGCCATCAATAACATTTGGTTCCTTTCATCTTTTTTAAAAAAATTTTTAATATAATAAGGCAAAAACTATTTTAAAAATAGCAAAAATGGATAGTGGTCTCAAAGATGGCAACAGAATAGCTAATTAGATACTTCTCCAAAGATGACAAAAGAATGCCAACAGACACTTGAACAAATGCTCATCATCACACATTACATATAATCAGGGTAATACAAATCAAAACTATTGAAAATAATGTGGCATAGCACCACATTCTCACATCTATGAGAATGATCCATCTAAAAATGATGTAAATAAATGTGAATTTGAGAGGGTTTACAGAAAAAAAATCTTCGTACACTGTTGGTGGGAATATAGATACTGCAATAAATTTTGAATAATATAGAGATTTCTCAATATATTTAAAGTATATCTTCCATATTATTTATCATCAATGCCACTTTTGGTAGTGATCTGAAGAACACCAAAACACTAAAGAATTATTTATAATATGTTCATTGCAGCCTTATTTACAATTGCATAACTATACAACAAACTAATTGCCTAACTACAGATGAGTGCATAAAAAGATGAAATATTGATAGACAAATATTATAGAACTCAAGTATTAAAAAAATGAATGAAGTACTGCCATTTGTTACAACATAAATGTGATTGGAACTGACTATGTTAAGCAAAATAAGTCAGATGGAGAAAAACAGATACAATATAATTTCACTTATATGCAGAACATTAAAAAAATAAAACAACAGGCAAAAGTAAACCAAACATACCAACTTCTTTACTTGGGAGGATGAACTATAACTGTGTTGGATATAAATGTTTTAGGAAACATTTGTTTCATTCTTTTAATTTTATGGCCCCAGCAATAATTGTATGTATCCATGTGACTTTGGTCAGTGGATTAATGGTAGATATGACAGTGTGTCATTCCTAAGGACAATAGGCCCTAAAACATATAAATTATTTCTGTTCATCTCTTGGAGAATTTCCCATCTCTGCCAAAAAAAAAAAAAAGAGAGAAATACTAGATTTTCTTTTGGTCTTGAACACAGTGAATGAGACAGAAATAGTGGAAATAGGCCCAGCTGGCAAACTCAAATACTAGTGTGAAGCACAACTTACCAGCTAGCACCCCCAACATTTTCTAGCATCCAATTGACCTCTAAAGTGACCTCTAGATAATCTACATCTAAAATCTTTATTAATTTGTCTAATCTTGAAATACTTGTTCTATTTCTCTGGCATGCATCTGAAATACCAGATCATTTAAAAGTAATGGCCACATTCCACATTAGAGGTCTAGTTAAAATATTTCTCTCAATATGATGTTCCCTAGAATGCCAAGAGATTCAAGATTGCTTCTGTTGTACTATGTTAATGACCAAAAGTTATATTGTGTATCTTATATAGTGTACATTATATTGTATATCTTAGAGGTCTGTGTTGGATATAAATGTAAATTTGTATTCTTTTTGATAAGGTTCAAAAAGAACACTTTTTCAGATGAAAGGACAAGTAAAGTAGCAGAGTCTATGCTGGTCCATTCTAGTGAGCATACTGTCTTTTTACAAAGACTATGATTGTACTGTACTTGGTTCAATTTAAGACAGCAACAACCATAGTCTTTGTGGTTTTTCAGATATCACAACAACGAATTAAACTGCTTAAGAGGTTTTCCTTTTCAAAATAATCAAAGTAGCACATCGTATATATTTTGAGTTGTTATTTTCCTGCTTCTACTAGGTTATAATATAGTTGCCCTTTTTTTTTTTTTTTTAAATCTTGTTCAGTAGCAACAGAGTTAAATGCTTCTATTTGCGATTTCTATTATATAGGCTTTTATTTTATAAGGCATAGAACCGATATGAATCCTGGCAGTTAATAATTATAACCAGTCTGATGCTGTGCTCAAGAATCCACAATATGAATCTGTGGCCTAAGAACCACAATGAGATGAACTCATCTCATACCGGTTTGCCACATATCACCTAGCATTTTTACAACCTCACCTTAAAAAAGAGCTGTGATGGCATTTTCTATTTTCTAGTATAAATGTCAGCTAACATCCAATTCCCAAAGACCCTAAAAGGATAGTAATATTTCATTTCCACATTGTATAGTGTTCTTATAAATATATTTAGATCTGTTTGGCTGAGCACTGAGTGGGGAACTCCTGAATACATTTTATTTTCAGCCTTCTATCTCAATGGTCATTACTTCCCCTTCAATTAGTGTTTCTTGTGTCTAAGAACCGACACTAAGGAAGAGAATGTTATTTCTATTATGATATATGACACCAATCTTCTGCTTCGTTGCTCTTAATCCCTATGGATTATATAAATCAAGCAATATAGTTTTTGGCTGCCCACCTTTCTTGTTTTTAGGAAAACTGTGGTTTATTAGTTACAGTCATTACAGTAGTTAGCTACTGTCAAGACCCTTCTGCTATTATATAGCTCATTATGTAATTGTGTTCACTGTGCCACTGATTTAAGTACTGCTACCTGGCTTCTCTTAGCCTTTGCAACTGTAACACAAAATGACAGTGGAGGTGGTAATTCCATAGCATTTCCTATTATCAACCTTAGAATAAACATATAAACCACTGTAACAATGAGGTATCAGACCTTCATTCACATATTTTTTATGTTTTTCATCAGAACAGTGTTCTCTGGACCTGTCTAGGGAAATCAGTCAACTGATATTCTCTTTCAATAAATCAGTTTTAACAAGTCTCCTTTTCTGAACTTCTTGAGCCATTCTTCAATACTTTACTAAAGTGGTCCTAAAAATTACATATTTTTAAATGCAAACCTTGATTTTAAATTTTCAGCATCTTATTTCAACAGTTAACAATGTATTAACAGAAATGTTCTTTTGCCAGTTATGAGAACTCTCATTTTTAAAATCTCTCTCATCCAGTTATTTATTCTTTCCTTACTGATCTAGTATCCATAAGAAATATTCCAAAAACAGATGATGTTAATTTCAACTACCATATATTATAAAATAAAGAGAAATCAACAGCCACTTTTCCTAAGTTGATTTCACTCTGACCAAATAATAAACCAGTCCAATAAAAGTACATAAACAAGATACTAGTTAAAAAGTTTAATGAGACTTTTCCTCAAACTAATGAAAATGGAACTACTATTTGACCCAGCAATAGCTTTTCTGGGAATCTATCTTAAAAGAGACCTCAATGTGGGAACAAAGGGACACCTGTACTCGGATGTTTAATGCAGCACTATTTATAATTGCAAGGTCCTGGAAAAAACCCAAATGCCCCAAGACAGATGATGGATGAAAAAGATGTGGTGTGGTATATATACACAATGGAATATTACTCATCAATTAAAAATGAAAAAATTGATTTTTTTTTTTGGTAACATGGATAAACCTAGAAGAAATCATATTGGCAAAAACAAGTCAGAAGGAAAAAAACAGAAACCAAATGTTTCACTTATACATGGACAACTAAATGAAAGTACACAACTTGGGGGTGGGGACCAGCTGTAGTGCCAGGAAGGGGAGATGGTGGGTGACCCCCAGGGATCACAATGATGTGAAATATATATTATTATTTGAATAATAATAAAAACAAATAATAAAAGATTAAAAAATAAAAAGTTAAATGATTATTGTATAAAGTTTAAAAGAACATAGGTTTACAATACACTTGATTTTCTTTACTCCCCTCCTTTCCTTCCTTCCTTTGTCTTTCCATCCTTTTTTTCCTCCTTTTCCTTGTTCCTTCATTTCTTCTTTCCTTCTTTTTATTTTTACCACCAACATACCCCTACGACATTTTCTCACTTCTTGTTCCCACTTAGCTTCAAAAGCTTCACTTCATTTTTTATAGTTTTAATAGTTATAGTTTAATAGTTTTTTTGCTTTGGAAAATTATCTGCTAGGTAAATGTTCAGTTACTGTCATTCTGACTTGTTTTACTACACAATCTTCTCAAATACCTTTCATTTTATTGTAAATGACAACATTTCATCTTTTCTATTTGTGAGCAGTATTCTATTGCATGATTTCACCACATTTTCTCAATCCTCTATCAGTAAGCACTTAGAGTCTCTAATATTAAATCAGACAGAAGTGGTTTCCATGTCTTGGTTATTGTAAAAAATACTGCATAAAAAAACAGTGTAGAATGTAGATTTTTTTTTTTTTTTGTAATTTCTTAGGTTCAGAATTTCAATGAAAGTCTGCACACAAGTTGTGGAAGAAAATTAGGGAAATGTCACATGTTTCATTATAATTTCAAAGCTAGGCTTATGATCCTACCTAATATTCTAATGTTAAGTCTTAAGAAATTCAGCCTCCCGTTTGCTGAGAAAGATTGTGATAAGGACTTGGGGGGGGGGGTGATCCAACAAGACAATGAGGGTAGAGTAGTAAATCTGCGCACACAACACACAACACACACATTGTTTGAAGCCTGTTTACTCTGAACTAATTTTAAAGCCCAAGGACATGTCTGGAGGAGCTCTGGAGTTGGGACCAACCTCAGTGCCCTACGAGTGTGAGACCAGGTGCCCAGGAGGGTGATAAGGAGCTCGTGACTGGACATCACCCGCTGTTGACTTTTCTGAAGACTGGCCTGAAGCTGAATCATCTTTGTTTAACTCACTATAAAAATCTATCTGGAAATGAAATGCTAAAATAATTTCTTTAAGGTATTTCCACCCCCTCCCTGCCCCGCCATCTTCTAGGTTTCCAGTTACCTGATTAACATTCATCTTAAAAGTTCAGTTCCTGTCTCTATTGATATTAGGTGGTGACAGATGGCCTGAACTTCAGTCTTCTGGTTATGAAAGGAGAATGGGATAGTTTAACAGACAAATTAATACCTACCATAAATTAAAATAAGGAAAAGAAATTATTTGTAACCTCAAATGAAAATATGTTTTATACACAAAGTTTGAATTTCATAAGTTCATGACAAAATTTTCAAAAGTTTATATAAAATTAAAATGATATATTAAACATCACTACACAATTTGAAAAAATAATCTTCTGAATGTGTGAATTAATGGGCTAGATTATCAAAGTTACTTAAAAATGTCCCTAGGTTTTTTGCCTCCATAAGATATTTATTAAAGTGTCTTTGTTTTGTATTTTCCTTCATAATTCTCTCACTTCTTACAATGGGTTTCCTCATAACCTTTGAGTCTGTGATATAAGACAATGTTTTTAGTTTTTTATTGGAAAATCGCTGAGAAATCATCATCGCTACAGCATAAATCAGTTAATTATAATACAGACTAAAGGTGTCTATGAACTTTATCATACCATAACTGTGGAAAACCAGGTGCAAAAGTATGTTTTGAGAAAAACAAAAACAGACAAAACCAGGTGCAAAAGTATGTTTTGAGATTCTTGCATGTCAGTCTTTACAGGATAATACAAATCTAATCAATCTGTTTATAGTAAATATAAATCTAGCAGTGACCACAGTCAAGGAGGTATTTCTCAGACCACAGTACCAACATTTAGTTTGGCCTGAAACAGTAGATAAAAAATTGTATTTAGCTAGAGGTTTCCATTTCCACTTCATAATTTTTGTTTACTATGAATATCTTTTTCTTTTTCTGAGACTAGGTCTTGCTATTTTTGACTGTGAAACTGCAGGCTCATGTTGCCTGGGGTACCACAGACTCAAGTAATCCCCAGCCTCAGCTTCCCAGGTAGCTGGGATTACAGTCTAGAGCCACCACACCCAGCTATATTTTTTTGGAACTAGGTGTCTCTATGCACCTACGGCAGGACTCAAACCGCGATCTTCGGCCCCGGCCCGGACTCAAACCGCGATCTCTGGCCCCGGCTGCGGGTTCCTAGGTTGCCACTTACAGGCATGCGCCAACATACCTGGCCTGAATAGCTTTTAAAATATTTAGTTTTTACTTCATTGACTTTGATTCCCAAAAGAGGGCATAGTCACTGAAAATTCAATTGTTTCAACTATAGACAACAATTTTAAAATTATATGTGAATTTAAATATCCAACAATAAGCCATACAATTTTTTTGGGATATATTTTATGTATACAGGTTACAACAGCTGTAACATTTCAAAAAATGAATAAAATTTTACTAGAATAATGTCTTTATTTTCAATATACATTCTTAAAGAAAATAATATTTCACTATCACGATTTTCTAGAAAATAATAATGATTCATTTTTTTCTATTTTAATTAACTTTTTAAATAAGATTAAATTTTACCTTAGCCACAAACAGGTTCAGTACTTGACTTATGAAATAACCTAAATAACTTCCCTTCTTCTACTGGACATATATATCCAAAAATAGATTAAATCCTTTGAGTTAAGAAAAAACTAAATTGATAATAGGAGCATTGAACTTATATAGTTATTATTACAAGGAAATGACAAGAGAGTATATAGTTCAGAAATTTATTTTTATATAGAGACAATGGAGTACTTGAAATTTTCCTTAAAGCTAAAGGCTTGAATTTGACAGAATTCAATAGAGCAATATCCTCACCTAATTTCTTTCATCAAACAAAACACAATCAGGGTAGGAATAGTAACAAAGCAAGAAAACTTTTAATAAAAATAAAAGACACACTTGAAAGACACAGGAATTCAGCATTTATCTTTCATTAAAGATACCAGTATTAACAAAACCATGGAAGATAAAAAATTCTCATATCTTGTTGGTGATATTTATAACCATTATGCAAATTGTTAGCATCAACTAAATCTGAATCTATGTCTACACTTTGACCTAGTAATTACATAGCAAGGTATGCATCCAACAAAAATTTGAACATATGTTCTCTAAAAACAAGTTCCAGTATGTTCAGAATATTACTGCAAATAATAGCTTCCAAAAGAAACTTTCCAAATGCTTATCAGTAGAAAAATGGAAAAATAGTGTTATACTCACACAGTAGAATCCAGAATATAATAGGGGTAAACAAACTAAAATTAGGTATGCAAAATCAACTTGTCTCACAAACAAAATATTAAGCAAAAAATTGAAACCAAGAAGTATTACTCATGTAGAATTTGCAAACACCAAAATAAATCTATATGTGTAAAAATTAAAATGTGGTGGTTACTTTTGGACATTAGTAGATTATTGGAAAGGGAGCATGAAGTGAGCATGTGTGTTGCTGGATATATTCTATTTCTTCACTTAAGTTTGAATTGCACAAATTATGAAAACTTATCATGTAATGTATTTGGAAGATTCCTTTCAAACCTCCATAGCAAAATATTAATTGTTCTATATAATTGAAAACTTTGATGTAACACAAATTCAGACAACATATGTCCCAACTTTACAAAATTTGACAGCTCTTAATTTATTGACACTGAATGAGGTGTGGTATGAAGAGAATTTCATCATTTCAAAACAAAATAAACTCAAATAAAAAACGTTTCTCATTCTATATGTTTTTTGTGCCTTAACAGACGGTACATAATGACTATTCTTGAACCAAGCAATAAATCTACCCAAAACAGAATGTTATCAGGTTGATATAGACTTAATTCCCTCCATATTACTTATTTGCATTAAAAAGTGGGAAAGTAAATTTTATTTGGTAAATAAAACAAATGCACAAAAACAAGAATTACCAGAAGTGAAAATATGCTACACATTGGAATTGTAGATAACTCTTAAACAATATAAAATAGGTTTGGTTTCTTAAGGACCATATCAAGCACCATTATTTTCAGTGTCCTAAAGGAAAGGTTGCATTTGCTTTACTGTCTTGAATGAAGTACTTAAAGAAACTAAAGGACATATAACACAGCCCTACTGAATTGAGTTGCTCCCAATTCCTGCAGTGACATCAGCTTGCTAAGAGAGATGATTATTGCCTGTGTTAGGAAAAACATAAGCAAGAAAAACAAAAGATAATCAAAGACAGAAAAAAAAATAAAGAAGAGCCACATCATAAGAAGTGAAACTAATGGAAATGTCAGATGAGACAAATGAAATAATAAGATATGTCAGAGACAATTTGTAATAAAAAACAACAACATAAAATAGATTTCCAGTTTAAATTTTGTAATAGCTAGACCAAAAGAAAATGAATGACTGAAATTAAAACGACCAGGAGGGTTTACAAAAAGTAATATAGAATATGTAGAAATAAGGGATTAAAATCACCAATAGAAAGCTAATGTATTAATGGCAAAAATAAGAGAATTTTATGTATATAAAAGGAGTCTTGAAATTAAAGAAATCGTAATGAAGGAGCAATAATATTGAAATACTTTTTTTTTTTTTTTCCACACTAGGTCTAGCTATTTTTGCCTGTGGAACTGCAGGCTCTCATTGTCTGGGGTACCACAGACTCGAGCAATCCCGTCTCAGCTTCCCAGGTAGTTGAGATTACAGGTGCACGCCACTATGCCCAGCTGTATTTTTTTTGAACTAGGTCTCGCTACGGGCCCCAGAAGGTACTCGAACCACGATCCTTAGCTGCGGCTGCTTCATAGGCTGAAGCTTACAGGCATGAGCCACCATGCCCGGTCATTTTCCTACTCTTTTAAGGAAGATTTTAATTTTAAGAGTAAATATAAAATCTTATAAGTTACTAGGAGTAGATAAATTTCAAATAACAATCTAATATTTAACTTACAGCATCAAAACAGAACAGTCAATGAAATCAAATCTATTGAGACAAATTAAATTCAAGACAGTCACATGTCAGTGAAATGATATTTGCAGATATATGTGGGTTCAAAGCATATACCACCCATGAGTTGTGATGAAAATTTGATAACCAAATGACAAATCAGAACTAATATATATGTAATTTTATTTTAAATTATATATGCATATACTTCACATCTTTATATTCTCTGGGGGTTCACCCACCACCTTCCCTTCCTGACCTCTCCTCCTCACCCCCTCAGAAGGAAATGGAAAGACATTCCCTGCTCATGAATTGGAAGAATTTGCATCATCAAAAATACAATCCTATCAAAAACAATCTACAGATTCAATACAATCCCTATAAAATTTCCAATGACATTCTACAAAGAGATACAGCAATATTTACTGAAATTCATATGGAATAACAAAAGACCTTGAATATCAAAAAGCCTCCTGGCCGAAAAAAAGAGAGAATGGAGGTATTAATTCTAGACTTCGAACTATACTACAAAGCCAGAGATATTAAAATAACATGGTACTGGTTAAAAACAATCAGATCAATGGAACAAAATTGAACGCCATGAAATAAAACCACACATATACAGTCAACTAATCTTTTACAAAGGAATGATAAACTTATAACAATGATAGCTTCTTCAATAAATGGTGCTGGGAAAACTGCATCAAGACATGAAGAAAAAATGAACCAAGACACCTCCCTCACATCATGTACAAAAACCAATTCAAAATGGATAAAAGATCTGAAACCATAAAATACATAGAGGAAAACTTGAGCAAAACCCTTTTTGAATTACAAGTCAGAAATCCATTTCTGGTCATATCTACAGATGGCAAAATAATGAAGGAAAACATAAACAGCTGAAACTACATCAAACCAAAAAAATTCTGTACAGCAAAAGAAAATCCAACCAAGTAGGAGAAAATTTTCACCCTCCACAAAGTAATAAGAGTATGATAACAAAGATCCACAAAACTCACTTAGCAAAAACAAAACAAGAATTAATATATTTTAAAAGATAAGGATCATGTAGGAGAAACTGGTAATGACTTGCAATTTACATAAATACCCTTAAATGGAAAACTCTAAATGATAAAATAGTTTAAAGTGCTGCAAAATAGTTTTTTTTTTTTTAAGGAGATAGACAAATTATAAGGAGAAATCTAAGACTAGATATAACAAAATCCAGGACATTAAAGCTCTAAGAAATAGAAAAGGAATGAAAGAATTTTAAAATTCACATATGCAAAAATTACATGCAGTACAAACTGTTAGCAATTACCCAATACCCATTTATTTTAGTAATAAAAATTCAATACTATTAATAATATAAATGTATGCTAATAAAACATAATAGTTTTGCCATGCCTTGCGGATGGAAGAGCCATTTGATCTAATGCTAAATGATAAGTAAGTGGAAATTTTGGTGTTATGACTAAAATTGTCATTGATTGGATTGGGGTATATACAAAGTTTTCATTCTTTCTTTCTCTTCATGGATATTTGGAATATAGTTTAATGGATTGAAGGCCTATGATTATATACTATGAGAAATGAAGAGAATAAGTTAAAGCAAAAGTAGGAAGAAAAAAACTGATAAAGTGAATTTTGAAGGTAACAAAAGGAGGAAAAATGTCAAGTGTATACATTCCTTAAAATCATCAACATAAAAAAATGAAGATGAAAAAAAATATCAACATAGTTATCTTTAAGACTGATTTTAAGATTGACTATAAGAAGAGTCAAATTAAAAATTAACAGGTATACATGTTTTTGTGGAGAATGAAAGAGGAAATATTACAAAAGATAAGGAATAATCTTATACATATGAGACTAATGCATATTATACTCAAGAAAAAGGAAAATAAAATTTAAATCATATAGACTATTTACATACAAACTACAATATATCAGTGTCAGTTGATATGTAGGAATTTTAAACATAATAAAAATATTGTTGGCATTAATGTGTCCAATATGTCTTATATTGTTTTTTAATTGAGTATTATTACAGTACTTTTCATAATTAAAAGGTGAAAAGTAATTAAAAAGAGAAAAGAAGGATCCCAAGTACATATTAAAATATTAATAGCTGACTAGCTTGCAATGTATTCTACTTTAAACTACAACTATTAAATAAAAATATTTAAATTTCTCTCTATTGAGGTCAGATACATTTTTGTATAAGTAATGCAGTTTGTCTGATAATATTAGGAAGCTATTAACTCATTTACTTAATTTTATTCAATAAAATTAAATACTATAATTTATAATGAAATAGCTTTTATTAACCACTGAATCCAAAAGATCGGTGAAACATCTAGCACTGTAATATAAAGGTACAAGGAAAACTATTTTCCAGTTAATTGTATATATTAAAAGATAAAAGAAACTAGTGAACTGGCAAATGCAAATTAAGTATAAAATCACCACTCTTTTCTGAAATTATACAACTCTGAAAACCACCTTAATCATGTTAATTACATACCCTGGTTTATCTTGATTGAATATAATATAGAGCATATAACTTTAAATGTACCTTAGTCTTAATTTTAAGGAAAAGACAGTCTTTACCTAGAATATCAAGTGAAATTTGTAATTGTTTGTTAGAATCACATTATTGTTAAACAGATAAATATTTTCATCTAAAAATTAAAACACATAAAGAGTAGCTTAAAAAGTAAGCCTTGATAGCAGGAACTTAATTTTAACTGATGCTATACCTTGTTCTATGATCACTGCTCCTTTATTTATTTTCCAGCCATAGCTTCTTCCTTCCTCACAGTAGTTCTGGGTAACTAAATCTGAGTCCCATTTTAGCAGTAGGTCCAGTACAATAGAAACTACTAAAGGATTGTTTCTTAATAGACAGTTTCTAATAACTTAAAATTAAGTCCCAGATATTGTAATTCATTATTTGTATTATTAACATAACATTGGATCACAACACTGATATGATTCAGATGTATAGATTCACATAACTTCAGATGTATGTTACCATACTTTAATAGTACACAAATGCCATATTACAGTGAAATAAAATATATAAAAGTTAAATCAGTCAATGCAGAAAAAGTTTTTTATGAATTATTAAATTTCTGCATCTAGAGACCGTAATTTGACATTTTAAACTTAATACATTACATCTTACATTTTCTACTAAAAACACTTCTGAAAGACACTTTTGATAATACAAGTCCCTCTAGTGGCATCTGATATAAAATTTGCAATGTCAGTAAAAAGGTTATCACTTTTTAGTTCTTAGAGTATACACTAAGGCATTTAGGAATTTATTAACAAAATTGACATTTAGAAAATATGGTATCAACAACCATTTATTTGTGGCAATATTGAGTCATTTATACATGATATATGTTTATCTATTATATTAAATGAATTTTGAAATTGGCTAAATAATTCAACTTGAAAGGGATAGTTTGATACAGAGAAAGGGAATATATTTCTTGAATGCTTAATTTGTGAGAGATGCTTTATTGATTAGTTCATTTAATTTAATAAACAGTGAACTTATAAAATAGCTTTTATTTTCCCTCTACAGAAAATAAAATGAAACTCTGAAAATAATAAGTCATAGGTCTAATTAGTGACCAGGAAGGGATTCAAATACAGCTTTATTAAGGTATTTTTACTGCATATACCACTTAAAATAAAACTGTTTTAAACTGAAGAGAAAGATTGCATGTAACCAGACAGTTAATTCTAAACAAATAAATAGCAGGACAACATTAATCTCTAAGAAGGTGAATGGGTCAAAATGGGATTTTAAATGTTTGCAAATCTGATGTAATTAAACTTTCTTATTTTCTCCCACATTTTCTTTTAGTACAGATGTCTTACTGAAAGATAAATTGATAAGAATCACGAAGCATTTTTAATGAACTTTTAAATTTAATCGCTTTACTTATTCTATTTAAAATTGTTAGCAATGATTTTGTCATACTTGAAAATGTGAAGTGACTACATAGAGTAAAAAGAATGTGAATTAGGTCAGAGATGAAAGGTTAAAAAAAATGATCAAGATATGATGACTACTGAAAGACATAATAAATAGTAACCTAAGTACATTATCTAAGAATATCATTGAGATATACTCAATAGAAGAAATAAAATATTAAAACATTTGGAGATGTATTACAGAATTTTACATTTGATAAAGGAAAAATGGGAGGGACAACAGAGATGAAAAATGCAGAGTATAAGTAAAAGGATTTATATTACCATCTTTCTAAGCAGGCAAGAGTAGCTGAAATTAATAATCAGAAAATAACAATATAATCCTCTATTTTAGAGTGTAGAAAGAAACAACAACAGAGGAACTAAAAGAGAAACAAGTAAAACTCAGCATGCCTGCTAAAAAAATAGGAATTAAGAAAGGGTGAAATATGTCATTTGCCTACTACAATTTCCTAATGTAGCATTAAAAATTTCATAGTCAAAAAGCATTGTGGTGGGATTTTTAATGAGATTTTGAAGAGAACTCCTCCATTCTAATACATTCTTCAAATAGCACTAAGTGACTAGTTTGATTGAGTTTAAAATAGGAAATATTTGACTTCAGCTATGCTATATTTTCTTCTCAGTAAATAATGGCACACACACTAACAGTATAAATTCTTTATGAACTCACTTTAATTTTTGGGGAAAAAGGGGGGTATCCAAAATAATTAAATCTTACTTCTGGCATAATGGAAGCCTGAAATTAAAATTCAACATAGTGATAATAATATGTCTTATTTTTACTGCTGAGTTTGTGGAGTATGAGGCATATTTGTTCATTTAAAATAATGCATATTATAGCTACCTTTCAAAGATAGGTGCCGACATGAATTCTAAAGTTGCTTTGAAATTACTTTGCTTAGATTATTTTTCCTCCACAGAACAAGTAATATCTGAAATATTGAGAAACAGCTGAGATTTTTTAAGGATAGACAAACTACCACAACTATTGGTATGCAAACTTTAAAGGGATGATAAATAATTGAATAGATCATGACTATACTCTTGAGAAATTTGTTTTCTGTTCAAACTAATTATATTATTTATTATTACTTTTAAATTTTCAGTTAGGTATCATTGGTTTGCACAGTTGTTTTTGTATTTTGTAAGAGTAGGGCCCCCATATGTCCCTTTCCTGGTACATTTGCCATCAAGTGCTCCTACCACCGCAACCCACCACTGTAGTCCATTGTACTCTCTCCCCACTTTGTTCTTGTCCTTCTTCTACCAACCATCAAGATGCCTCAGTTCTCTGGTCAGCTTCAAGGTTTAGTTTATAAGTTTTACTCTTTGTTATCTCTATATTCCACATACAAGTGATCTTACTGGTATTTGTCTTTCTCCTAATTTATTTTACTTAACATAATCCTAACTAGCTCCTTTCATGTTGCTGTAAATGGTGTGAATTTTATCTTCTTTGATTGCTGAGTAGCATTCCAATGTGTATCTGAACCATATCTTTGAGAGTTTTAAGCTGTATTGACAACATTTTAACCAACAAGACTTCAATATTTATAAGACCATTTTCTTCAGTTTTCACTTTATTATTCAGATAATGGCAAATACTTATATTCTATGAAAATTGGAAAAGTCAATATTCACTTTTCTGACTCATTGAGGACCACCTGAAAACCTCTGCATGGCATCCCAGTTTGTTGATTATGCTCACCTCACTTGATCCCAATATGACTATTCATGAATTATTATTTTCTTCAGCTTTGTGACGTTTAATCCTTTTACAAATGCAATATGAAGATAACATTACCCTTCACTCTAATACACTGTCTTTATCTTTATGAGTTAAGACTGTCTTAGCTAAGTAATACTAATTAAAAAAACCTGACACTGTAAGATGATAAAGATTCAAAAGTAAAGGATTATACTTTATGATCTGAGTTTCCCCCCCCTTTTTTTTTCTCTTACTGAAATCACCTACTTAATACTCCTTTCCTACAATGAAGCAACTGAAGTACCTCACTCTAAAACCTGATCTTCTAAACTTCCATTGGCATGTTTGAAAGCTCTGTCTACAGAAATCTACAATAATTAGGACTTTATACTATAAACTTTTCTGTATGCACTCTTTAATATCTTCTTTACATCTGGTATATGAGCAATTATAGACAAAGAAAAAGACAATTATATTAAGTTCTGTTATTAAAAGACACATTTTTAAATACTTGTTTTAAATAACAAGAACATACATTTTCAAGCCTGAAGAAACTTTCTGATGTTTGCCTCATTATCTGTTCTATACCCATCATCTATATGAGGGTTGTTTAACTCCACTAATGAGCACAGAGGACCTGAAGATGTTTCGTATCAATTTGACAGTTTTTGAACCTTTTATTCATATCCCAAGAATCTATTAACTGACAATTTTTAAGATTTAAGTATCAGAAATATGTCAATGCTTCATCTATAGGAAATCTAGAATTGAAAGATCACATTGCTCTACCATATTTTCCCCTACAATATTTTCCTCTAATACGTAGCTAAAAAGATTTGTTAAGCACTACCCAAAATGTTTACTGAACACCATTAACATAAGAATTAAAAATGTAATGTTCAATGGGTATTCAGATAGTGCATGTGGTGTGATAATATATATCTGAGGAGGTGGGAACTTATTTCCCTAAATCATGAATAGTGTTATCAACCAATGTTGCCTAAATTAAAAAAAAAAAGTTTAAATCTTGTCAACATTTTTAAATAAAAATTAGATTAATTTCAACTGGTATTAGCTCCCTCTGGGACTGGAGGTGGAGAAGAAGGGCTGCTGCATTTATCTTCCTAAGTCTTATCATAACTAGATTTTCCACAAAAGTTAAAGTTTAACAAGCTATGAACAATTGATGGCATCTACTCTTAACTATCTGTTTCTAATTTAAAATTTTCTTAATTCACAGTGTCTTTTAATATTTGGGGGTGTTTTAAACAACTCCACAGAAGACCCCACATTGAGAGCTCTTCTCCCCTACCAAATAGAAAATATAATAAATCTCATTTTCAGAGACAATGTATTCAGACTCCTCAAATGACATGATGAAACATTAACTCTATTACCTGAAATGTATACATTCATAATCAACAATGTATAATATGGTCCACTAGTTACTAGTGTCAATAATACCAAGCTGACTAAAAATATATTTGTCACCATCTCACAAGACATATTCATTACTGGGAAAATAGTCTTTAAGGGGTGCTTTTATCATCCTAGTGTTGAAATCTGCTTACCTGCATATTTTATCAAAGTTAGATAGATATATATTTGCACATTTCCTAAATTGTGACTTATTTATAAGGCTTTTATGTGGTGCTACAAGACTATTTGTTTCAAGATTAACTATTGCTTTATTACAAGACTTTTTGAGGGTCTAATGAATGTCCAATAAAAAAATAAAGAATGAAGCTCAGATGCTCCTTAAAGATTTCAGTAATTTATACTAATAGACACATAATTGCAAAAATATATTAATATACAATTATATATATATATATGGGTTGTTACATGTTTGTGTTACTACTGGGAGTACAGAGACTGTTCTCTTAAAAATATAACTGAATATAGCTTCAAATATATTATCTAATATCCCTTATACATGGAAATCATATCTATTTCTCACAGAAGTCAATGAATAGAATAAGTTTATTTCCATAGAGAAATTTTATGCCTTACAATTTTATTGCAATATGAGGACAAAAGAGCCTAAAGTAATTTGCCTCTTCATTCTCACTTAAGTTCATTGCAGTAAGTAACTCATAGTAAGTACCTAGTACATTTTTTATGTCTTTTTCCAAATTAGCTTTTGATGTTTACCTTGTAATTGCCTTGTTTTACATGTGTCTTTGAATTGTGAAGTTTTAAATCAGCAAGATAATCTTTTTTAAGCCCCTGTAGTTTCAAAGGAATTCATTTAGGCCTAAAGATTGCAAGAGATCTGGCCAAAATTGTACATCTAGAAACATAGAATTTATATTTTAAAACAAAACACCTGAATCCTACCACAATTTCTTGCTTCAAAATAGTGACGTAGAAATAGATAGTAACAAACCAGAAAATAAGGAATGGAACAACAGACAACGAGAAGAAAATAAAGGAGAGAAAACAAAGGAAAAACTTCACATATAATTTTTTCCCTAAAATTTAAATATAGCAACTTAAAAAATGCAATTGAGACCTCACTGGAAGGTGAGACTATTGTTTTCTTGATGTATTTTTCTGGGTTAGATAAATAAAATCTCAAATTCAAATGAGATATCTAAAATACATAAGGCCATATTATTTTTTTGCCCCCCTCCTCCCTCAGAACATATTTTTTCAGGGTCATTGTCATCAGTGTATTTTAAGTTATAAGCATGAATAAGTCTATTTGTCCAAGAACTTGAAAAACAATAAACAATTGTGACCTCTTTTGGTGTGTTTCCTAAAATAGAATGGTATCTCAAGAAATACCTAAATGCTATCAGTTCAGGCTTCCACACTGGCAACCTTACTATTATCTAGCTCAGTCTGGACTCATCATTTATAAGAAGAAATTATTTCTGAATGAATATAATTTAATTACTTTATAAAATAATTAAGCTTAAAAACATAGTGTAAATGTGATTTGCACTTAGAAAAGTAGCATCATCTGCTTACAACTGGATAAGGTTAACCTGTCTTCATGCCATTGTTCATTCAAAAATCTAATTTTATGACAGTATTTGGAGGAAGAAATCACATGCCTTGATAAAAAACAATATTCATTGAAAATTATTCCAGTTTTCAATTGCTGCATAACAAAATGCCAAAAACAATGATTTTAAGGAACTTACTGTTTTTCTATTTAGTGAAACAATAGCATTATCTACAATTTTAAGTGTTAACTGAACTCAGGTGGGAAATTTTTCTTTAGGGTCTCTCATGCATCTGGAATCTTCTGATACATCAACTGGCTTAACAACCAACGTGGCTCGCTCATATGGCTGGCAGTCGATGTTGTCTATTAGCAGGAGTTCAGCTGGAGCTGTCAACCAGCACAGCTGCAAAAGTCCCTTGTGTTTGTGTTCCTTATAACAGGGTAAGCTGTGTTCCAAGAGACTGAATCCCATGTATTCGAAGGGGCTCAGGCAAAAACTAAGGCTTCTTGTGACCTAATCTCAGATGTTCCAGATTGTCATTTCCACTGCATTCTAGTCATTCAAACAAATTATCCTTATAGTCAGTCTAGATCCAAGAGGATGGGAAACTGAACTGCATCTTTTGATGTAGGAAGAGCATGTGTATTCCAGTCGGAAAAAAAAAGCTGAGTGTTGTCATCTGTCATCTGTCATCTATATACAAAGAGGCCCCACCAATATTCTCACAAAGATGAAAAGTCATCCCATGACTGCATAGACAGAGGCTACATCACAGCAAAACTTTCTCCAGTAAGTAATTTCATATCTGTTCAAGTGTAAATGAAATTTTGATTTGGATACACCCCTCCTTAGGAGATTTTCTCTAAAGAACCAGTTCAGTTATTATGAATTTAATCATTTCATTTTAAAAATGAGATTATTGTCTGTTATTTTACTTTTAGTTTAAAGAACTTCAATATTCCTACTACAATACAATAGAAATCAACTAAAAATTAACTTTTATTTTTCATTTTGTCTTAAATGCCATTGCATTTTCACTATTCATCAAATATTTCAAGATTATTGATGAACAAAACATTGTTATTGAAAAATATGGTAAGCATATATTCTGTAAACACATATTAAAAAATGAACATCTTTTTGCAATATGGTTTTTATTTACAGCATTATTTGAGTATTTTATCTGATATAACACTAGCAATATGAATTATAATTATGCTGTATATCTCAGAGATATTTTGTTACATTAGTATTTCAAGAACAAATCCATATTTTACATAATTCTTCAGCAAGCAGTAATACCTTTAGTTATATTGATAATTTGTCACGTTATCTTGAAGATCTGCTACTCTTATTAATATTTGTATCTTCCAAACATTGAAGGGAAATCACAATATCTTATGATTCCCATTACTTAGGCTCAAGGGTTTTATCAGTTACTATTAAGAATATTATAAGTCTCTTTAAAAGAAAATGTTTTTGATAAGAAATCCTATCAGAATTCTTCCTTAGGAATATCCTTTAATGCCTACCAACTCAGATAGAAATATTTCCCATTTCTCTATTAGTTCTTGACAATATCTTCCCTCTTGTTAAAGGACTTACCTTAAAATGTAAACTAACTGCTCAATAGTACTGATTTATAGCATGATTTGGTAAAGACTTTACCTTATTATTTTACTGGTACATTATTAATAGAGCTGTTATTGATTGTTAGTAAATTCAAAATAGTTCCAGAAATGCCATGACTCATTTTAGCAGTCAGGAAGTTGCAAACTAGTTAAGTGAACTCCCAAAGTGATAACTTTTGCATTGATTTGAATAGGCTTCTTATGCTTCTGCTGTTGTCAAGTTGTCACCCAGGAATACTGTCCCACTTCTTCAGTAAGGTAATGTCATGCCTGTGCACCTGTGACTGAATAACATCACATAAGCCACATAACTTCACTTGCAACATCAGGGATTTATGTTTCACTTCACATTTCTGAATTGACTCTAATATCAAGTGTTGTCTTAAATACATGTGAACCAGTTACCACCCGAAAAAACTCACTATTATTTTACAAGATATAACTTTAAACTAGAGGCAGTATTATTTCAATAGAAAAATATAGGATGAGTCTAGAAATATCCTTTTTGAAAAGTCAAAACTTGTATAAAAGGTTTGAAAAGTCCAGGTTCAATATTCTCTTCTAGTTGATCATTTCTTTGGAATTGAGGGTCATATGAGGAAGCAATGTTCTGTTCTTGTTAATGGTAAATAATAAAACATGTGCAATTTTATAATAATATAGAAGCATTCCATTAACTTAATACAAATATAAATGAAGCTTTGAATAATTTTACTGCCTTAAAAATCCTGTCCCCTCCACATTCATTCCTCCCTGTTCCTCACACCTGATAACTGCTATTCTTTTGTCACCATAGTATTTTTCCCCAGAATATCAAGTAGTTAGAATCATAAATAGGCCTTTCACATTGGATTCTTTCATCTGTTAATGTGCACTTAAGTTTACCCCATGTCCTTTCGTGGCATAATGTTTCCTTTCCTTACTGTACTGAATAAAATTTCACTGTCCATATCATCATTGATTTATCCATTCTGCAGGACATCTAAGTTGTGTCTGGTTTTGACAATTATAGATAACAGTGTTATAAATATCTGTGTCCATATTTTTGTTTGGACACAAGTTTTTAAGTTTTCAATTTTTTTTTTGTAAATTCCAAGGAGTGTAATTCGTGATTCATAAGATCAAACTTTTTTTTTAAAGAAACCACCATGCCCTATTACAAAGTAGTTTTAACATTTTGCGTTCTCACCTGCAGTGCTAAGAATCTTGCTGTTCCACATCCTTATCAACATTTTGGTGTTGTCACTGTGGATTTTGGCTGTTCTATTAAGTGTGTAGTGACATTTCATTTTATTTTAATTGGTATTTCTTTGATGATACACATTCTTTTTACTGAGACCAATGTTCTCTGAAAAATATAGAAAGCATGGAAGAATCAAGTAAAGAACTTCTGATTACATGGCAGTTGAAGTGCCAATCAGCAACTACTTCTAGACATGTGAGGGAAGAATCCGTTGAGTCTTCTGAGTTGAGATCTCAGACAATGTGAACTGGGGACAAGCCGTTACTTGATGTGTCCTATCTGAATTCCTCCCCACTTAGTCTATGAGTATAATAAAGCAATTTTTTATGTCACTAAAGTATAGGCAATAAAATAGTATAATATCAAGAGTGAATCATGGGTAAGACATCTACTTCTCTAATTTGTAAGGAATAAATTTTGAGATTGAAATGGTCTGATAGATCTATCTTAATTTGAGTACCATCATGCTTTTGCAGCAAGGCAACAGATGTTTTCACAGAAATTTCTTCTCCTTTAAACTCTTGCAATTTTTTCTAGCACATGGGTTCAGAGGACACAAAATACATTCATCGAAAGTTTCTTTTTGAATGTATGACTGACCTGGTTTTGCAGTATCAGTATCTGTTCACCATCAAAATGCTGATTTTAAGATTTCTTACATAGATCATAACACATGCATAGGGCTAGAACACAGGTAAGGTGTTCTTCCTGTGAGGTCAGAAATAGAGGCTTCCATCATGCCTACTGAGTTACCCCAAACCAACAATATGTGACTGGAGACAAATTCGGGGGTCCACTGCTAAAGAAAGACAATTACATTTCTAGAATGGAAGAGAAAATCTAAAATGGATCAGAGTAAACAAGTCATTATTCTAGCTTCAAGGTAGATTGAAGCCTGATAACTCCACTGCCCTGACTAGGCAGCCCAAAGTAAACCTTCAGTCAATCCTTCAGCATGGAAGAGATGTCTCATCATAGAAAGAAAATAATGATATAAGAGATAATCACCTTTTCTAATTTTGTCAACTTCCTCATTTACATAAAATGTTAAGATAACCAGTTTTATATTGAAAATAAATCTCTACTTCCACACACTCTGCTACAAAAGATATACTAAACCAAGAAACTAAACTTGGAGATAGAACTATTTTAAAATATAGTAACAGTCATAATAAACTATTCTTGCCTGCATAGCATCATTTTTGTGTTCTTTTATAATCATGTATCTATTGCTTTCAATTCATACAGTTTTCAGAAAGTTAATCTATCCCCTGGTGTTAGAGATAGACTGTAAAGTAAGTCTGAACAGTGAGAATTCTGCATTCTTCTGGCAAAAGTGATTTGTTAATGTCTGTTCTTATGATCAAAGTTGAGCTATTTGGAGCCAATGAGTGGCATAATCCTTTTCTGTTTGTATTTGGTAGAAACAGGTTTCTGTGATTTGAAACTGAGAGTTTGAATCATAGACTTCTTACAGATATTAAAGAAGCTAGCGCTGAGTTGGCATCCGGCTTTGTTCCCAAGTCTTGGACCGGAAGCTGAGACTGGGAATCGCTTGAGTTTGCTTGAGTTGCTCCTGCAGCAACACAGCAAGATCTAGTTTCAAAAAATAGCTGGGCGTGGTGGTGCGTGCCTGTAATCCCAGCTACCTGGGAGATTGAGGCTGGGGATTGCTTGAGTTTGGGGTGCCCTGGGCAACAAGAGTCCATGGAAATCCCAGCAACATAGCGAGATCTAGCCTCAGATAGATGATAGATAGATAGATAGATAGATAGATAGATAGATAGATAGATAGATAGATAGATAGATAGATAGATAGATAGATAGATAGATAGATAGATAGATAGATAGATAGATAGATAGATAGATAGATAGATAGATAGATAGAAATAGTGCTATATAACACAAAACACAAAAAAATGAACTGTTATGGGATAATTAGACATTCAGAAAGTGTCTGAGGAACTAAAACTTTTATTAACAATTCAAATCATATGAATTAAGCCAACAAATTTGCCAAGATATGAGCAAACAGAAAAAGGATTAGAAAACATGAAAGAAAAATGATATCACGTGAAGTAAAAATCTATATGTGAGGAATACCAAAGACAGAAAGCAATAGTTGGACTAAACGTAAATCAGAGTAAAGCAAATATGTCAACTTTAAAAGCAAAATTTATTTTTTAGAGCAATTACAGATTTATAGAAAAATTATAGAGAATTATCATATATCCCTCTCCCTTGACACACAGTTTCTTCTATTATTAGCATCGTGCATTAGTATTACATATATATATATATATATATATATATTTTTTTTTTTTTTTTGAGACTAGGTCTCACTATTTTTGCCTGTGGAACTGCAGGCTCTCATTACCCGGGGTACCACAGACTCAAGCAATCCCCACTCTCAGTTTCCCAGGTAGCTGGGAATAAAGGTGCATGCCAGCTGTTTTTTGGGACTAGGTCTCACTATATGCCCCTGGCGGAACTCGAACTGCGACCCCTGGCCCTGGCTGCAGCTTCCTAGGCTGCTGCTTACAGGTATGTGCCACCATGCTTGGCCTCAATCAGTAGTGATAGAATTTTATTAACTGAAGCTCACAGCATTGTTAGGTTGTTGTTACTGTGACTGGATAGTGAGCTCTATGGGCTTTGAAAAATGCATAGTTATTTTTTTTTGAAAGGCCTCAAACCAGGGAAAATAATTAAGAAAGAAAATGCAAATATAAACACACTATCTTGAGTTTAAATTCACTAAATATAATTAGAATATCTTTAAAATTTTCAAAATAAGAGACAGTGAGGCTAGATTCATTGTAGTGAAAATCACTGGCAGTGACACTGAATGACATGGAATATAATTTTAAAATTTTGCTAGCAAATAATTTTCAATTTGGAATTAAAAACTGAGCCAAATTATAAATCTACTATAAAAGAATAGCATCAATTTCAAACATAATAAAGGGGTAATTGTTTTCTCAGAATCTGAATCATTAGAGTTTTTATTCCATATATTCTTTTGAAAAAAATAAACTAAGTGCTGATGGGCTGACAAGGTAATTTTAGGTCAAATGGAAACATTACAATTAAATTTAAATATAGGATTGAGGTCTTTGCGGCCCCGCCATGATGGGCTGCTCTCGGCCCACGCCTGCAGTGGCCGGGACATGGGCAACCACCACGCCTGTCATGCAACCAGCTTTAGTTCTCCCATGGTGGGAATGGGGCGTGACCGGGGGCTGCTTCCAGGGATCCCCGGGACTGCCGGCAACACCACACACCTGAGGTCTGCCAAGAAGCAGGGTGCAGCGTGGGAGGGTGGGGGAGAGGGATGGAGTGGGTGGCTCACCACAGTCCCCTCTCATTTAGCCTCCTCTCCAAGCAGCCCATACCAGCAATATGTACACGGAGACAAACTTCAACCACAGAAACAGAAGAGGCAAGGAACAGCATGGAAGACTTTAAAAACAAATGCCTCTAAGGCAGGACTTAAAAAGAACAAGGCAAGTTCACAGAGCAATGAACTGTGAGAACAAACATGAAAGCTATGCCTACCATTCACTAGGGAGCTGTGACCAAAAACTTGGCACAGAGATGCTGTCAATAAAGAACAGCACACCCCCTTTGCCAGAGGACGCCAACAGCAAAGCTCCTATATAGGAGACTAGGAGATCTACCACCAGCAGATGGCTGTCGCCATTGAGGAGCAGCTCTACCAAAACATAAGACTGGGAGTCAGGTCCCCCAGCCAAAGACCTGAAACATAATGGAATGGAGCAGCAAATTGAGGCAGAAAA
>PVHY01008007.1:29755-64224 GCA_004024945.1 Uropsilus gracilis
AAAAAAAAAAAAAAAAAAAAAAAAAAAAAAAAAAAAAAAAAAAAAAAAAAAAAAAAAAAAAAAAAAAAAAAAAAAAAAAAAAAAAAAAAAAAAAAAAAAAAAAAAAAAAAAAAAAAAAAAAAAAAGACTAAAGGGCTAAACATGGACAAACAACAAAAAGAAAGGAGACAAAGAGAAGAGAGGGGGAAGAGTGGAGTGGGGTAATCCCATGGGGATCAACATTTATGCAATCATGTATTGCATAAAATCCAAAAATTAAAAATTAAAATTTAAAAAAATATGTAGGATTGAAATATTTTAAAAGTCCTCTTTAACATTTGATTTTCATTCTCAAAATAAGTGCACCGATGAATTAAAGATAATTGTTATCAACCAACTAAAAATAAGCTACTAATTTGAAAAAAAATATGGTAAAACAAAAAACCTGAATGCCAACAACACCTGCATAGAACAGAAATAGTTAATAATAATGTACTGTATAGTTGAAAAGTTGTCAAATATCTGAAATGTTCTTATCACAAGAAAAAATTGTAACTGTATAGTGATGGATATTATCTAGATTTAGTGTTGAATATGTTTCAATGTATGTATAGACACAGATTCAAGCATTATATTGCTTACCTGAAGCCAACACTATGCTATAAGTATACCACAATATAAAATATATGACATGTATGTAAGGTTTGAAACTTTTTTTTTTTAAACAAAGACTATATTTTTAACTAATTCTTGAATTACTGACTCAATTGTCCTTATGTATAGTTTCCAAATATAGAATAAATTGATGCAGTTCTAAAGAGTCTGGATGATTTGAGTTCTTATTGGAAGAAAAATTCTTTGAGATATGACTTAAAAATAGACAAATGACTTCTTCATCTGAAAATGCATGCTCAATTGTTAGAAACATTGCTTCAAAGTGTTCTAAATTAGCTCAGTTTATGTTTTTTTAATTAGGGATCTTAAAAGGTTTATTACCTGAATAAGCATTTGTGACATCTCTAATTCCTATAAGATAGTATAAACCACCATATAAATGATATGGAGTCCAACCCTTCCTAATGTTAAAATATATGGGAAATATATCTCCTTTTCTGTCACCATCATACATAAAATCACTATTATCTTATTCAAGAAATACTGTACAAACCTCATATTTCTGCTCTTTGCTTCGTACACTTTTGCCTACATTATAAATAGCAAAGAGAGCACTCTGAAATATAAGAATCACTGTTTTGTCTCCTGTGTGCATGTTATCTAAGTTTTGATTTCATAATTTTTTAAATAGGTACAGTAGAATCTACCAGTTCATAGAGATGTAACTATTAAGTAGCATGTGTAATGCATTTAGAACAGGGTGAAGCACATGATCAGTATTTAGCTCTTATTAACTCTGAATGTAAGTTCAATGTAAGCACAATTTTGTCTGTTAAGCTTATCTCTTTAATGCTCATTGTTCTGAAAAGATGCTTCAAATTGAACATAAAACATTGTGTCTGAATACATTTAAACCAGCACCATTTGAAGACTGAATCAGAATCCAGTTAAAGGAAAGGTGTTAAGAAAAAAAAGAAAAGGAGTATTTTCAAGAGTCACAAATTTATAAATGCTGGGTCAGAAAGAATGAAATTGAAAACAGTCATAATTGGAAGAAAATTTACTGATCATGTTCTATGACAAAGGTTTAAATTTATAGTGGATAAGTTTTACATAATTAGATGCACAGGTGTATCCAAACTCTGTATGTGTGTGCATACTTGGATATATTTGCAATTATAAAGAAGGCAAAACAGTTTTGGAGCCAGACTGCCTATGTTCATGTGGGTGCTCTACCACTTACCAGCTGGTAAATGACTATGGGCAAGTTTTGTGCTTCAGCTTTCTTATATGTAAAATGTTGGTAATAAGAGAAAGTACTTCAGTGCATTGTTCAGAGGATTAATGAAAGTATTATTTATAATTAGCATTTCTACAATTATTATCTGAAATAATATTTGTACTGAGAACAATGTTTGGCACATAATAGTATATAACTGCTAAGTAACATAAATATTAGTACTTTTATTATCAGATATCTTTAGGAGATGGTGATAACTTTATTGAACTTTCCTTTTTCTCTTTTTTAAACTGATGCTCATGACAAATTAAAGTTATAGAAGTATGCCATAAAATGACAAACCTTAAGACAATGTAAATGAAATGATGGTTAAAAAAAAGGCTTCTATTTTTCCTGTGAGCATACTTTAAAAGTTACTAACAAGAAAATAGGATTCTGACAATATTTTTACATACAAATAGAAAAATCATAAAGTAAAAAATAAACAAACACCAACATCCAAAGATAAGCACTGCTATCTAAAAAGGAAAATCTTGCTGCTGCTTTGAAAACTCTCTAGTCAAGAAAATTAACTTCAGAATCTTTGCTACCATTACTCAGTCCCACCGATCAGGATAATTCTGTGGAATCCCCAAGGTAGTGCCCTAGGTAGGAATAGCAGGGTTGATGATAAGTCCTGAATCATTTAAAAAATTGTATAATTTAAGATTAGGCACATCATGTAAGTCTTTTTAAAAGTGAAATACATTGTAAAACAGGTTTCTAGCACAGCGACTACTTCCAATCTCTTTTCAGTAACACAATGTAATGTGCAAAAACTCAGCATATCCGGATAGCTGAGAAGACAATGTAAGCATTCTTTTTTCCAAAAGAGCTTTATTTTTGTTCATGATAAATGACTGTGACAAAAACTTATATTTAAAATAAGTTGTTCATATAAAAGTTTATAATATGCCCACTTGATATTTAGATGGTTTTCTAATAGCTTTATTTCCCCTACTACCAAGGTATAACTATTGAAAATAAGACTATATTAAATATATTATAATATGTAATATATATGTAAGATGGCACCATTTGCTGTCCAATGCCATGAGCATGTATGCATGGCTATCTGATTTTAAATTCATTAAAAGAAACAGAAGGTAAAAATTCAGTTCCTTGGTCAGAGTGGACACATTTAAACTCTCCAATGCTATAGATGTGGTCAGTGGTTACTGTATGGGACAGTATAGATATGAAATATCTTTAACATTACACAGGTTCTAGCAAGCAGTATTAATACACAAATATTTTAGATATTTTCCAGATTAAAAAGATATAAATTTAAAATTTTTATTTGAGGATTATACATGTTTTCATTCAGCAAGTTTCATTTTCCCCCTTAAGTACACTAACACATAAGGAAGGATATAATTACATTTCTTATATACTTCAAACTATATGCAAAACATATCATGAGTAAAATAAATCAGGAAGATTCTATGTATTGCCTAGTGCTTATTTTTTAATATGTCAACCTAGTACTTATTTTTCAATAAATATGTTAACCTAGTGCTTATTTTTTTAATAAATTTAATACTTTAGAAAATTTTATCTATAAAAATAGCCAAGGATATTATCATCTTATTCCAAATGCTATACGCATTAATATATTAAGATAATATGGATCATGAATTGCATTTAATGTTTAAATACTTAGAGGAGAGTCACGTGACTTTACAGAAAGGTTTAATTACTTGCATAGCAAAGACCATTTTCATGACACTTTATCTATGGCACAATGATATGATATATTTCTTATTTATGTTATAAAATTGCAATGACTTAGTTATCTATGTATCAAAATAATTGTAGTGGTTAATTGACAATGGTTATTAATAAGGATATATTAATAAATTTAATATTCAACTATCTGACATACCCATTACTTTTAGGACAAATCCGTCTCTACCTTTTATGGGACATGTTTACTTCAAGCATGGAATAAAGTGTCTAAATATAATACAAGACAAAATACTAACTCTATTTTGACTAGATTTCTAGATAGATGTAAATAGCAATATTTCTATGATATTGCCATCTTATTTGTTATGATGGAAATAATAAGGTATTTTTTAAAAGTAGTTTTACTATCAGTTGTTACCTGCTTGAAATTTAGAGTATGGTCCTTAATGATACTACAATTCAATGAAAATCATTTTGACATAACTGATTATTCTGGTTCATTACTTATCAATTGAATAATATATTACATTGAATAATATATTAATTGATTTAAATATACCATGTTAAAAAATCTATATATTATAAACTAAAATAACTTGTCTAGTGCCACACAAATTTCATTAACATATGCAAGTCAGTTAATCTCATTGAATTATTTGACCATTGTGTTATAACCTTTATTATTGTTTTCAATATTAATAGAAGTTTTAACTTCCAAAGGATATACTAATCTATACCAAGTGTAAGTTTATCTCAAGCAAAAATAGTAATATTAGAGATTTATACCAAAGAGAGTTAGGGCAAGATTCCTTTCCTCTTACATAACTATAATAACTTAGGAGTCTATTATGAGACAGCATAGAATGGTTTGTATTGGAATAATTCCTATGTCTGTTCCTTCTAATACACTTACAAACTTCTGATGTGTAGGAACTAAATCCAAATAGTCTTTGTACCTTCTCTATAATGCTCAGCAAAAATGCACATGCAAGTCACACTTGGAATGTGGTTACAGAAAATAGAGTATCTTCACTGAATTACAAACATATACACAAAAAACCACAGTATGCTTTATTTAGCCTCAAGTTGACTTTATTTTTCTGTGAATTTTTTTAAGATGATATGCTGTCAATAAAGGAAAAAGGTCAATAGTATTTGAATATCTTTTTTTCATAAAAACTTTAACTATCTCATGGTAGCAAAGAAAAAAATGCTGAAATGAGTGTCCTCACCTCTCCCACCTAATTAGGAATTTTCTTGAAGCAAATTGTAATTTTTTAAACTTTAATTGTCCACATGCTAAATTATACAAATTAATATTTTAAAGTACATAACATAACAAATGTACCATATCTCTCTCTCTCTACAGCAAATATACTTTTCTCTATTTTATATTTGAGAGACTACAATCATTGCATGTACTCAAAGCACTAACCTAATGTCTGATGTTTTTGACTTGAGGTCCAACAATTTTTATTTATGAGGCTTTTACTTTGACCTTTGAGAGAGTAAATTACAAATATAAATGGATTAATTTACTCTTTTATCAGAATAAAATACTAAGACTTTCTCAAGGCTTGAAACCATGAAGTGTTAAACATTATAATCTTTTTTTAAAAAAGGAATTAACTACAACTTGTCTCTTCTACTTTCATCATTTTAAAAAGCAAACAGTATTTTTGCTTTTGTTTTATTTATAAAGCAAACAGTATTGTTACTATTATACTATAAATGAAAGTTTAGACTTGCATGTGATAGCATTTTTTTCAGTAAAAAACTGAATCATTCTTACCTGAATCCAGACAACATATATCATGAAAAACAATGGTCTGAGAGAATACAAAAGAATTTTGAACAATGTAGTACTGAAAAATGAGACATGAATGCTTTTCTGAATATGGGCATGATTCAAACAGACAAGTGCCGATAAATCTACATGAATATTGCATCTGGTTCATTGAGTGGTTTATAATTTTGAAGTTGTCACATGTCAGAAAATACATTAACATGGCTAGAAAATCAAAAAGGAAGAATATTTCTGTTAAGCACAATTACTTCTAACTCACATAAGTTAGTAATGACTATATTTTACATTAAAAGGTATTTAAAAATAATTATTTCTATTGCATTAGCATTTGTCTGAGTGAAAAGAATTAAGCACATAAAATGAGGTCAACATATATTTTAGATTGAATTGTACAACACATTGTATGCATGTGGGTATATACGTGTGTGTGAACATACAAACATACAATCATGAAACTGATAATCATGTCAAACCCATGGAATCCCACTAGTGTCATAAGTCATGATAATTATATTTTGATTAATTTCCTTTGAGATGAGCTTTTCCTGAGATCATTATATTCTACACGTACAATATACAGACTACACTTATAAAGCATGTTTTATTTTAATATGGAGAAAAATCGTGTAATTATTTTTTCTTAACAAAACCAGGATATGACAATCAAGTATCTGAGGAGGTAAGTAATGTATTATGCCATGCTTAACAATTGTTTATTTAAACAAATAAAAATTGTGAATTGTAAATGAAGGCAGTGCTAGAAGTCCATTTGAATCAAGGTTTATGTTCATCTGGAGCAAATGTTTGTTTCAGATATTCTGCCATGATTGACAAGTAAGCAAGAATTATAGAAATAAATCGTTTTCCTTTTCCTTTCTCTTTCTTCTGTTTGAGCAATTTCTTTCTAGTCTAATTTTAAAATAAACTTCTTGAGGTTCTATATACAATGTAGTTTTCGAAAATGTAACTCAGGTGATATTAACTAAATACTTTTACTCTAGGAAACATATTTTTAAAGCAGTGTTTTGTTTAAAAAAAAGATAAAAAGACCTTCCTGAAAGTTATTAATTCCAAGGCTCCAAGATTAGAAATAAATTATACTTCAAAGATAAATGGCATTATACACCCCTTCAATTTAACAGAATATAATGTATTTTTCTTTTATTGGGTTAGTGAAGTCTATAAAACTACTCACTGTTAAGTCAACATTTTAAAATTCAAATTTAGTCATAGCAAGGTCCTGGAAATACATTCTTTGACAAGCTGTAAAACTATTATTTTGGATCAAAGCGTCAGTATAATGATTCATTACACATTTCTAAGAATATTATTTCTATAATGATTTATATTTCAATGTAGTTTTTCTTTTTAAATTATAAAGCGAGCTTGCAAACGCCCATGTGGTCAGTCATATCATATCAAAATTAGATTTTATTCTTTTAAGCATCAACATATAAACTCTACACTAGTGCTTTTTTTCAGAAGTGACTTGCATGCATTCCAACTAGTATGGTCACCGTTAGAGAGAGGCAGAGTTTGCATTAGTAATGAGAGTGAAAGTACAGTCAGTCACCAATCGGAAACCTCCCTCACTTTCTCAAAATCACTGGCATTTTACAGTTCGCTTCACGCAGCCGAATTAGATGCATCTCTAACTCCCCTCTCTTTGCCTCCAATGAAATGAAAGGAAGGACTGAAACCCCTTCGACTACCCTTTGTGACTCAAGCAGCGCGGAAACGCGTGGAATGGGAGGGTCCTTTCTCCCCAGAATCCCATAAGCGTTTGGGAGCAGCCGCCGGGCTTTTTCAGCTGCTGCCTGCCGCCAGACTCCAACTCTGTGCCATCCGCCCACTCACTTTGCAGATATGGTCAACCCTTAGTAACACCGCTCTCTCTCTTCTTGGTTCGCTCTCCCCCTGGCCAAATAGATTTCTTCCAAACATTCTGACTACTGTGGTAGGGTTTTCAGTCTAACTCGACTATTAACACAGCCCAAGTGCCTTCAAGAAAGAAAAGGATGCCAATAATAATAATAATAATAATAATAATAATAATAATAATAATAATAATAATAATAATAAAGTATTGCAGACACCCCTCCCGAATGCACGGGCGCCCAGGCGCTCCCTGGCCAAGCGCATCAAGTTTAGCGTGAGAGCATTTCTCCTCCCTTGCAGCACCTCCACCTGCGAGCCGTGGAAGCGCTTTCGTTGTCGACTAACCCCCTCTAGCGCCGAAGAGACAGTAGCCGACCGCGGCTGCCAGCTCGGCCGCCCTCCGCCGCGCCCGCGGCTCCCGCCCTGACCTCCGTGCCCACTTTGGCCTCAGGGCGAGAGCGCGAGGGCTCGGGACGCCGCAGACGCCCCCGGGGTGGCCCCGGCCCGGGAACCACGTGACCTCCACACAGTCCGCTGCTGCACGCCGACCCGAGACCCGGGAGGAGGTCAGTGCCGCGAGGGGGCGGCTGGAGCCGGGAGAGCGGCCACCCCACGCACCTGGAGCGCGCGGCTCAGCCCCCGGGCGTCGGAGCGCACGGTTCGACGCCGCCACCCCGCGGGCGCTGGGGGGCTGGGGATCCCGGCGCCCTCGCCAGCGATCATGTTCGTGACCTCCCCCGCGAAGTCACCGCCCCACGGCGACGCGAAGACCTCAGGGAGCCCTGGCGCCTGGCACCCGCCCGTGCCCGGCCTGGTGTGACTCTTTGCTGCCTCCTCCCTCCTTGCGCTTTGCTGGGACTCGGGGCGGCGCAAGCGGCCACTGAGCCGAGGCGCTCGCCCTGGTGGACAAGTTTGGGCGGCCGGACCGGTCGGCGTCGCCGCTGGCTCGCCCCAGCCCCAGGTGGGCCCACGGCGCTCACCCCCTCCAGGGATGGACACGTGGAGAAGGCGGGGGGACGCGGTGTCGGGAGCCTCCTAGTCCTGAAACGAGTGGTGCTGCTACCGCGAAATGGGGAGCAAAGTGCTGGGGGGACTAAGAGTGGCCTCAGAGATGCGGGGAGAGCGGCCGCCCGGCCCGAAGCTCAGCGCAGACGCGGCCGAATCAGAGGAGTCCGCGGGGCGAGCCGCGGCGGTCGCCACCCAGGCGCGGGACTGAAGGTGGACCTCCCGCGACCCGGCGGAACCGCCTTCAGCGCCCGGCTCCCCCGACACCGGCCGGAGGAAAGTTCCCGCGGCTCCCGCTCTCGGCGCAGCCTCCGCCGCAGCCGCGCCTGCTCTGCCTGGGCTCTGCAAGCGCCCACTTGAGCCCGGAGACGCGCTCGGGCCGCGTGCTACCGGTCGCACCTGGCCGTGCCTCCCCCGCCCCCACCCCTGCCGCGAGGCGCCCTCCCCGCCCCTCGCTCCCCTCCCCCAAACCACAGCCCGAGCTCGCTCCTGCGCGCGCGCTCTCCCGGGCCCGGGCGAACAGTCCTCGCGCGAGCGGGACACGGCGGTGGATGCAATTCCGCTCGCCTCCAGCCGCCGGGAGCTCCCTGGCGCCGCAGACAGCGTCCTCCTCCGAAGCAGCTGCGCCTGCACCTGGGCAGCCTGGACCTTCGTGCCCTGCCCCCGGGGCCTCGCGCGGGGGGCGCCCCGGGACACCCCCTGTGGGCCGCGTGGAGGAGGAAGAGGAGGAGGAGGAAGAAGACGTGGACCGGGACCCCTGTCCTACGCACAGCACCTGGCCGCGCGGCTGGCACTTCTTGTTCGGGAGGAGGGGAAGAGGACCGAGGAGAGCCATGGGGGGCTGCGAAGTCCGGGAATTTCTTTTCCAATTTGGTTTCTTCTTGCCTCTGCTGACCGCTGGGCCGGGCGACTGCAGTCACGTCTCCAACAACCAAGGTAAGGGACGGGGCGCAGGGGCCGGCGGAGGCGGGTGCTCCGCGGGACCCGTGCTTCGGCCGCCTCCTGCAGGTAACTTCAGCCCGGGTTCGGCTCTACACGAGGGGTCACCAGAGCGCCCTGTCCACTTCGCGAGGGACCGGAGACCTCGCGGGCTGCGGCGGGTCTCACTGCTTCCAAATGTCTTAAAAGCCTGAGTGAGCGCCGGCAGCTCGGGGTCCCACTGGTGGCCGCAGAACCGCTCCGGGCTTGCTATCTTTCTAGGAGGTCAGCCCCTCCGGGCACCGGCCTGGTGGGGACTTGGTGCTCCCGGCTATTGCTCCCTGGGGACGTTCTGTGTTGCGTGGCGCTCCCTCAAGCCTGCGGAACGGGCGCTGCCCCGGGCTACCCAGTGACCAGGCACTAGCCTCTGGGCTCTGTCCCGCACTTAAACCACCCTCGCCTAGCCTCAGCCCCACTACCTCCTCCAGAACCAAGGTCGGCTTCTTGGGAACCATTCCTAGACCAGATGCCCTTAGGTCTGTGTTGGCACTGCCTTTTCTTTCTTGCAGACACAAGGGGAAGGGCTGTTGGAGTCAGATAAGCTTTAAGTTTGGATTTCCAGTGTGTGTGTGTTCTGTTCATGAAGGCAGTCTCTGGCGTTTTTGGAAGACTTTGTTTCCTAGGTGAAGTGGCCAAGTGAAGATGAATAGTGTTTGAAAAGTCAAAGTCAGTTGTACCCAGGGGGAAGCGCTTAGAATTTGTGAACATTTTGTGTCCTGTTACTCAAACGATGTTTGTGAAACGTATGTCTTTGAATTTCTGCTCTACTTAAATATCGTCTGCATAATCCAAATTCCCTTAGACAAGTGGCAAACAACCGTAAAAGTTTTCCAGTGTGTACCTGGCCGCATGCTCTCACTGGCACTAAAATGACCGGCCATTTGTCAATGTTATATTGTTACATTTTCTAAAGATTTCAAATCTAAAGCTTAGGTTATAATACCATTTGACAGTAAAAAATGGAACACAGATAACATTGAAAGAGCATTTTTTGGTTAGGGTGAGGTTGACAGAGACACGTGGAACAATACAGACTTTATTAAAAATTACACAAGCATTTATTTAGAAATAGAAATAGTCGGACTCAATAGCCATTTGTGCTCATTTATGTAATAGACACCTTTGATGTTTTCATACTTATCAGACTGTTGTTGTGAATGTATATGTAAATTTGGAAATCATAACCGCCATGCCACTCACTGAAGAAGCCTCACATGATAAGTGTCACTTCAGTGCCATGCACTCCCGTGGCCATTTATACCTTCATACACATCTCTTGTTTATTTTTAAGGGTTGTTGGCATTAAATGTCAAAGGGTAAGTAAATTAATTTACCTCTGTGAAAAGATAAGGTTGTTAAAAATAACATTTACTTGGCCTTTTTATTGTAAGGAAAACATTTTAATAATTGGAAAGATATTTTGTTGTATTTGCTTACATTGCTATCTACATGTATATAGTTGTATTTTTTGGTCTAACATACTAGACTATGATGTCTAAAAAGATGCTTACTTTGGGAGTCAAGTTTATTAGTTTAACACTGCTGTACAATAATTTCGCTAAATTTACGTAAGTGCATGTGATACACCAGTACCAAATAGTGTGAGCGATAGTAACATAAATAAAAGACATTTTAGCCTCCAAATAACTGAAGGTCAATCTGCTAAAAGTTGTCAAGTATTAAGTATGGATCTCTTGGCTGTTTACATCAAATTTAAGGTCAGAGAGGGGTTAATCCTCTCAAAAGAATTTTTAATTGCTTATCTGTTTTAATGACTTTTCCATACATTTTAAAGATGTTTTTATCTGAAATATTTTGCTTAGTAATGCTTTCCTTATATCGTTAGCAATTAGATTTACGTAATGTTAGTTAGTGATCATTACTCAGTTTCCCTATTAGTAGGGTAGGATCCCCATCACTAAATAGGATCTTTAAGACAGTATTAAAACTCCGAATTTGACTATGTGTTTGTTCAACATCCTAAAATCACAGATGATAGATGAGATTACACTTGTATGAAGATCACCAAGATTAAGGTGACTAAAAGTGAGTTCCTCAGAAGAAGAGTTTAGACAAAGTATGCTCAGAATTTTTTTCTCAATCACAAGTGATTATTTATAAAATGCAGTTTACAATCTAAAGTCATAGTGAATTGAAATTATTCCTGTAATACCTCTTATTATTAATCATTTTAACTTTTGAATACTGAAATAATCATACCAGTGGTAGTAGAAAGTCAGATTTCATACTTTCATATGAACATTTTGGGAAAAATTTATTGATTTGAATAAAAAATTTAGTAATTTCCTACATGGAAAACATGGGCCATTACAGAATTTGAGTAGTTATAAAATATAAAAAAGTTACTATAAACTATAAATTATGTATTGCATACATATCAATGATATAAGTTATTTTTATATTCAGAGAGATAGTGTTAATTTTCCTTGTAACTTCATTATAAGAGTAAATAGAATTTACATTTGATGTTACATGGAGGCTAAACTTTCATTTCTATATAAATTGTTTTCAAATTAAAGATATTCACAAAGTAAATATGAAGTATTATTTATCTTTACAAAACAATATAAAATCTTTAAAGTTTGAAGTGAATGTATTTGCTCTCTGCCCCCCTCCTGGTTTTCAATAATTAGTTTATTCTTTTGTCATTATCACTTTAGCCTGTCATTTTTTGAGGTGGTGAAGATAGTACTGAGTAATATAACTACAGGAAGCATGAAACATGTACTATAAAGACAAAATATCAATTTGACCATCTTGTTCCCCAAACTTTGAATGGGTAAAAAAGTGCAGGTACTTCCTGTACTCATCATCAATTAAGTGAAAACATGATTTCTGTACAGATCCCTCTAATTCCATTAACATTCCCTTAATTTTAGACCATACATAAATACATTCATACATCTGTACACATTTCTATAAATAAACTTATTTCTGTGTTTTTATACGGGCCACTTTGGTGAATATGAAACACTTCTTATTTCATATTTAAGTAATCATTTATTTATATGTGTCATTTACAGTGGTTAGAAGCTACCAGGGGTCCATTTATTCAGTTTTTATTCTGCTTTTGTAAATACTACTTTAAAACCTAAAAATGTTGAAGTGTCTTTCAGATTGTGATTTATTTCTCCAAAATTAATCAATCATGCACTCAAATCCTATAATAAAAATATGGTTTGAATACAAGACTCATGAACTCATTTTATTACCAAGATTGTGTGACGTGATTGTTTTTCCACATAATTCAGTGACAGTTGAAACAAAACAGCTAAAACTAACTCAATAGTACCACTGAATTGATTGATTTCAGTAAAATGGGAAATTTTTTGCAAATACAAGTGAATACACAAAAGGAGAAAAATATCTAATAAAATTCATAGCTAAAATAAATTGATTATTGCTCATACATCTAAAAACCAAATTATTATTCATAAACCAAAAACTAAATATTATTTTTATATTTATATAAAGGGAGGAATTGAAAAACTTTTAGAAAGTTCAAGGGGGAACTTTACAGAAATTATTAAAAGTTTTGTTAAATAGGGAAAATAATGCTTTACAAACAATATTTCTGAAAATTTCCATTTAAATGAAATTCATTTTCAGGGATAATCTACTCATACTTGTAAAATTGCAGGAGATTATCATCACATGCATTTTGTTAACAATAAGTATAAAACACTAACCTATTATTTTACAAGTTGGAATAGTCATCATATAAACTAGTCATAATTAGTATTCAGAAAAAAGAGATCATGTCAGTGGTCTTGTAAGTATTATTTACTGTGGGTTTGGGATAAGACTATATAAGATTTTTTTTCTTCATGGCAATAATTTAGACAGTGCTCTTAGTTGTATTTTCTTCAAACTAGAAATAACATGAATTTAGTAATTTCATATAGATATTTCTGCGGAAAAATGTATATCTAAAATATGTACCTAAAAATTAATGTTTATAATATATAATTTTATATGTTAAATGTTCACCATTTTGTAAGGAATTTGTATTTTATGCCACTTATTAAGAAAAAATGAGATTTTTTTTTGTTTCTTCACCAGTCATTTTTAAAGTACTTAAGTACTTCTTTACAGTCATTTTTAAAGTACTTAACATTTTAAAGTACTTCAGTACTTTATACAACATACAAAGTACCCTTTGTATGTCCCTTTACCTAACCTTCTTTCCCTATGACAGGAACCATCTACCTATCAGTCTTTCCCTTTTCTCACATATATGGGTACTTAATTCTACACAATGCATTTGTCCCAAGTGATGACGGAATAGGTCCTACTTCTCTTTGTACATCAACCAAACCACAACCATAATAGAAGTTTCATTGTATTCTTGACTCGAAAGTTCTCAGAAGTATAAATATGGTAGAGATTAATGCATATAATTAAGTATTCAAATGGGATTTTTGTCTGGTATACATTGTCAGTAATGTTCTCAAACTGAACTTTTATATAAAGATTAAATTGATTTACATTTCTACAGTATTAGTTTTTAAATAAATTATATATAAGATGTGCAATATGATTTAACATATCACATCTAGCATTCTGATAATTTTTTTATTTCATTGGGCTGATATAATTTCTTTAACTATGGAGATTATAGTCTGCTTTATCCTTTATTGAGTATTTTTCTAGAATTTAATATTTAGATGACGGAGAAAAAAGGATAAGGCCGAAGATGTTGTCTATTTACTTACAGTATTTTTTTCAAGTAAGAGACTGACAAAGAAAAGAAAATTGAGCTAAACGAATTGGTAGAAATTCTGTGGTAGAAGCAATGAAAGTCCTGAAATAGAGAGTATCAGGAGAGACCTGCTGTTTTAAAGTTGTTGGTTGGAAAGGTCTATCTGTAAGAGTGACATTTGAGCCACATTCTCAGGGAAGAAAAGGAACTGTTGTACAGAAGGGGAAGGAGTACTCTCTAGGTAGAAGATCTTTTTGGAAATGACCTTAATGCTACAAGAGCTTGACGCATTAGAAGAACTTAATCTAATGTGATAGGAACTTACTGAGCAAGGAAGTGATAGCGCATTGCAATGTAAGTTTTGTAAGATAGTCTGGAGCCAGATCTCCAAGAGTAGCAAAGGAGCCATGGTAAAGAACTGAGTCTTAATATTATTTTAAGTAAAATGGGAAATTATGAGAGATATAGTTTTCATTTTAAGAGCATTATGGATAGTCAGAAAATTGATGACTAGAAGATGGCAGACAGGAAAATTAATAGCCTGTGGCTGTTCTTAGGAGAGGAATTATACGCCTATCTGGCCTACAGTGGCAGTAATGGAGACAGAGGAAGGAAGATGGATATGAGATATATATGAGACATAGAATTTAAGAATTCATCTTATCCTTTCATAGAAATAGTTATAGATATTCAGAATCATTTTTGTTTTGTTTTGTTTTGTTTTTTGAGACTAGGTCTCGCTATTTTTGCCTCTGGGACCACAGGCTCACATTGCCCAGGGTACCACAGATTCAAGCAGTCCCCAGCTTCAGTTTCCCAGGTAGCTGGGAAGGTGCACACCACCATGACCAGCTATAGTTTTTTGGTACTAGGCTTTGCTACATGCCCCTGGTGGGACTCAAATCACGATCCCTGACCCTGGCTGCGGCTTCCTAGGCTGCCATTTACAGGCATGCGCCACCATGCCCAGCCTGATATTCAGAATTATTTATTATTTTCAAGGCAACCATATAAACATACCACTACTGCCACAAGAATTAACCTTTATACAAACTCTTGGTAATTGATGGTAATTGATGTGGGATATAAAAGATTGGGAAGAACAAAATATATAGGAAGGGTGGGATGCCCATTTTTGACTTTATTCACTTTAAAGTATGATTTTATATCTTGCTAGTAAAGCTTTGCTGTTTCAAATCACTGTACATGAATCTCATGTTGCATCAACAAATATAGCTTCTCAGTACATTCTGCATTACTTTCTGTAATATTTTTAGTCAGAATGGATAATAGCATAAGTAGGTGGAAACATATTTACACGACATTACAGTCTAAGTTTTAACTAATAAAGAACAATTGGAAGTTCAACTTAATTAGCTGGTTTTATTCATTTCTGTTAGGATCTGATTTACTGTTATGGAGAACTAAAAAAAGAGATTCTTGATATAACAAGTGTTTTCAGATATTTTCTGTTAGTCTTTTTCTCTTTGGATTTTATATCAATGAAGAGAAGCAAATAAATTTGCAGAAAGTGTGTTAGAAACCAAAAAAAAATGAGATTTCAGCATATGTTATATTCTTGGGAACAAAAAACAAGGGAAGAAGCTGTTAGGTTTTCCACTAAAGAAAACTGAAGAGTAAATTGCATGTAATTTAAAAAAAAATTCCTGGTGTCATCTATTACTTTGAGTTGCATTTTAATATTGTATGAAACAATAAATAAACATATAAAGACAAAACAATTCTAACACATCAATCTCACATACGTAGTTTATACTATAATAGAATATATATAATAATAGAATCGAATAATAATAGAATAATATAGAATAATAGTAGGATAATAGAATAGAATAATAATAGAATATATATATATATAATAATTTATGCTCTGGAGATGTTCCATAGAAACATTTCTAAGTATTCTTAACCACATATATAAGCATGATAATTACATTTTACTTTAATATTTAGACTAAAATGCTGTCTGTAGTTACTTTCAACTTATTGCTTTTCAACATAAAACTAAAATTTTGCTTTTCAACAACAAACTAAAACTGAATGAATGCGTTCATATTTTAAACAGCTATTTATCGAAAGTCTACTGCTTCATAAAATGGGATATTTAGTATAGTTAAGTATTTAGGAAGAATTTTATCTCCAAGAATCTTTTATCCAGTAAAAGCTTTCAGTCTGTTTCTGGATTTAACTGGGAACATATAGGAAAAATTGAAGACATATTTGTTATAATATTGATGATTATCCCCATATTGTAAAATATATACCATATATTTATTGCTTATATGTAAATAATTTATATTTATTACATTTCATCAAAGAGTTAAGAAAAGTCACATATTAAACATTTTCATTGTATTGTCAGTGCTCAGTACTGAGGTGACTATAATTACACAGTTGGTGTTCTTTAGGAGCTTGGTCTGTTCTAGTGATGTACTATATCTTTGAGTATATATTTACTTTTCAGATATTTGATAATTTTTATGAGTTTTACATTATATCACTTATATCAATTAGGGAGAGAAGGGAAGGAGTGAAGATGTTTCCAAATTTATTATGTGTTTAATTTGTAAAATTGTTTCACCAGAATTTTCTAGTGTTAGTTTTATGGATGAGTGTATATATATTCCATCTAAGTGCACGAAAAGAAAATGTATAATTACGCATTTGAAGTATGTTGCTGTGTACAAAAGAACTCACGTATGCAATGTCTTTCTATTACCTGATATCTGGGGTTAAATTTAGTTCAAAGGTTTGACTGACCTGTGGTGTGTTTATTTAAACTGGGTTAAATACTAAAATTATTAAAAACTGGTTCATGTTGCAAATGTAGGTTTCCAGTTTCAGAACTCAGCAATCATATATTTTAACTGAGCTTTTAGATTAAGAATTGGAATGAAAGTCTTTATTTCCAATTCATGCATTGAAATATACATTGCTTGTATATTTCCATTTCATGCATTGAAATAAACATTTGCTATGTATTCATGTGCTAAAATATATATTCACTACTTTCACAGGCAATTGCTGAGTCCCGTAGCTATTTATTTTTTTTATGACCTGAACTTGATGGATATAATTGAAAACTCATCTTTCCTACTCACATCATTTCATAACTTCAAGTGTAAACATCATACTTTTGATTATAAGTGATACAATATAACATCTCCTTAGAATATTCAGGTCATAAAAATAGTTAATTATTTTGTTCTTGTAATGTTAGTTATCTCTGCGGGTATACAGCATTAAAAAGTAATACTGTATGTAAATATTATAAATATTCATGTTAATTGACTAGTAATGTGACAATGATTTTGTATTCTCTTTTGTACTGTATGACGATTTTGATACTTTAATTTTGTGTCACATGAATACTGTGAGAAGGAAGTTCTTAGTACATAGAATGCATTATATTGAATAAAGATAATATGCTTAAATTTTTAAAAAATATAAAATTTTTGTGTAACTGATAATTATAGTAAGATACATTTTAAGCAAGTTATTAAAGAGAAATATTTTATAAATAAATAAATAAAAAGGTTTTGCAATAACATGTATTCCACATAAAAATTATTTTAAGCTAATTGAAAAATTGTTCTCATTACACTAAGCATTTCTTTTCTTTTCTTTTCTTTTTTTTTTTGAGACTAGTTCTCGCCATTTTTGCCTGTGGAACTGCAGGTTCACGTTGCCTGGGGTACCACAGACTCAAGCAATCCCCAGCCTCAGCTTCCCAGATACCTGGGACTACAGGCATGTGCCACCACACCTAGCTATATTTTTTTGGAACTAAGTCTCGCTATGTGCCCCTGAAGGGACTCGAACCTCAATCCCTGGCCGCAGCTTCCTAGGCTGCTGCTTACAGACATGCACCACCAAGCCTGACTCATATTAAGCATTTCTTAATTTCCCTTAGTTATTACTTTGAAAGGCATGCATTTGTTCCTTATGTTGCCATAATCCTTTAACATTGGTAGAGGTAATACAATTACTAAAGAATTAATAGAATTTTGAATAATAGGGAATTAAACTACATAGAGACCAATAATTAAGGTCTGATAATTGCTATGTCAATTAAACTTATTTGGATTACAGTACAGTTTTTTAAAAGAACTATTTAGTTAGATTCTTTCTTGCACTCTAGATATCTGAAAAAAATCTGGGTTAAATGCCTAATATCTGCAAAAATATGTGTTTCTTGACAGAAAAACAAGCAAACAAACAAAAAATACTGGAAATGCCCTTTCATTTTCTCTCCAAATGTATTCTTAAATAATATTGAAGTTGTGAATGCAAGTGAAATGAGTAGTTGCCATTAAGTATGATGGAAAATAGCTGAACAAGCTAGAAGATAGCATGGTACAAAATCCTAAAGTTTTTGTCATGTTCTAATGTTAAAAAATATCTATACATAGGTCTACTTGTTAGCACTTATTTCTATTGTTTCAACAACAAAATAACATAATAGACAGAAAAATTTTAGAATATTAAAATGTTTAATGAGAAAAATTCACTACTACATTGTTTTGTATGCTCAATTTCCTGTGCAATATTTTCTGAGGGAACTCTCAGATCTCAGTTTTATCTGAAAAAGAAATAGAATTTTAGATATGCACAATGTGGTGTGCTTTGAAATAATTAGAATTTTACTTGCTCCAATTTAGTTGTTATATTTATGATGCTGTATTAAAGCAGTGTATCATATAATGACATTTAAAGTGTTAAAGTATAACTTCAATTTTTGTAGATTTGAAAATGGTAGCTCACCCAGGTTATGAATATAGCAATTTGGTAGTTTATTTTGTAATAATTACATGTGTAAAAATCTTTTTAATCTTGAAATCCACATATGTATTCATCTTGCTTTAGACTTTCCAAGGACCTTACTATCCATTAATACAGACTTAACATTTAAGAATTCATTTTCAAATTTAGTGTTATATAGTTTTAATGCATTTATTAAAGTTGATATATATGTTTTCTCTATAAATGCTACCAAATTTTAAAAGCAAATCAACTTGTTAACCCCTATAAAGTTCTTAGGCAAGTTTTCATTGTAATGTAGGTATGATCCAAATGGAGTTTTTGTTTTTTCATTTTATCTTTATAACTTAGATAGGAACACTTTAGTTTTAATCATTTATTGGTATATATTTTTTGGGGATTCACAAAGAATTCAATAAAAATGTAGTTATATAATTTTTACATAAAATATTTTCATGCCTACTGTGTTTTTCTACTATGTTAGAAAATACAAAGACAGGCCATTGCCCTGATCTCCTTATAACTTTAAATTTAACTAATGAGGTTACTTATATGTCAGCAAATAATTAAAATATTATAAACCTAAGTAATATGGATTTTGCAATTCTATAACTAAGTCTATATTTACTAATTATAAACAAATGAAATCAAAATTCTGTTGTCACTGACCTTGCAATTTGCATATATGAATTAATATTTACTGAAACTAAAAATACATATTTCTAACTTAATATATTAGCCATGACTATATCTAAGTCATGATTTCATGACATCGCTAGAAATGAACTAAGATCTGCTCTCCAGCAATAAGGATGATATGGAGCAAGTGATAGACTTGGTAGTGAAACATCAGCAATATAGGAAAGATAAAATGAAGGAACATAATTTAAAATTTTACATACAAATAAGAAACTCAAGTTACCACACAGGAAATGAAATGAGTCTGTTATTTCTCAAATATCATGAAATGAATAACTCCTCCAGAAACTTAGTTTTTAAGTAACTGTGAATGATGTAATTATGCACTCAGACTTTAAAGCATCCAACATATAAATAATCAATATCCAAATGAATAGCAATGAATATCGATATAACATAAAATTTTTGATAAGTAAGTGATGCAACTTGGTTGATTCATGAAAAGTTTCATATTGTTTAAGAAATATTATGATGTGAAATATTTAAATTATTTCTAAAAATATAGTTAATAATGATGACTACTTTTACAAAATACAGCAAAACACCTTTTTTTTGTTTACATATGGTTTGCTTTTCATTATTTTGCCTTTATATGAAAGTAAAATTGGCAACAGTTATATAATTTACATTATATATAGTAAAGATTAAAAAATATTTTTCCTTGCAATATTCCATGAAATTTCTTGTTTTAATAGAATCCCCTTTCCCAGCTGTTATTTATTTTTACCTGTGTTCATAAGTTTGTAAGTTGCTGGTATTCTTTAATATATATCTTGAGAAATTAGGAAAATTGCTATATGATGGGATCTATATTTTAAATTTGACAAATGTGCCTGCAAGGTAGCATATAGAGATAGAAATTACTGCCAGAAATTGGTAGTTTTTAAACAAAGAAAAATCAATGACAGATTATCCATAACTAGCTATTGACATTTAGAGATGTATATTTAGAATGTCAAAAAGTGCTGAAAACCATCAATTTAGTTTTTAATTTTAATATTACGAACTTCAAAACCAAAATTGTACGTTCCTCATCCTTCCTCCAATTCAAAGATGTATTTAAAAATATTTGAAATGATAGCAAATGTTTGCTATATTGGAATTTAGATAACTAACTGGTAATATTATAGATATGATAAACCTTATAGATTGATTGTTCATCTCTTTGTATGCATATAGCTTTCTTGTTACTACCATGACACCCTCGTGTAGGTGTTTTTTTTCTAACTTACAGCAGTAAATATCTTTATGAGGTATGATTTGTAGGTATAATGTATTTCTCCTCCTCTATATAACACCTAGATACAATTACTTATTATGCCAGAGAGTATAGACTTTAAAATATTTTTTTCCCCACAACAGGTGATTTAAATAGGCTATCAGAATTTGACTTGTAGTCAACACTTTACCAGAATAGTAATATTTTCTCAAGTTTGATATCTCAATTGTAAAAGATTATGATTTTGTATACACTCTACCATATACAAAGCATTTATGACATTGATAAATCAACTGTACCACTAATTTTGTTGGACATTCTGTTTCTGATGTAGTACCAGTTTTGAAGAAGCTTTTATATAGCTAAGAAAAAGAACCGTAATTTAGTCTTTAATATATTTGGTACTGATTTATTTATTATCTAAGTAACTTGTTCAATGCAGCTTTCAATTACTGAGTAAAAAATTGCATTTAATTTTATTTCAGTGCAAAAGTAGTTAATGTTTCTTGTGCCTTGGCTATTTTTATTGCCCATAAGTATTCTAAAAATGGAATCATCAATTTTTGTTTTTGTTTTGGCAAAGATTTTTACATGCTGCATACTCATAATGATTCCAGGTGTTTCCTCAAAGTTCTTTTAGTTGTGCTTGCTACTATTTTCCCATTCATTGTTTCCTCACTGCACTTATTTCCTTACACACATGTATACATTGATCAACAGATAGTTGGAAAATAAAGTACATGCTTCCCAATCCCCCTAGCATTTCATATACAGATAATAAACTCCTTGGTAAAAGACCAGTTGTAGAACTACTACTAGAGTTTATTCTAAAGAGGGGTTTCTTAGCTTTCAATTTAATTCTACATCATCCCAGTAGCTTTACTAAAGCCTGCATTAACAAGAACAACTCATAAGTATCCAGTTATTGGTGGAAAGAAGGAAAGAGAAAAAACTGAAGCAAAGGGATGTTAACAAGAATGAGGCCAACGCAGAAGCCAGTTGCATGTTCCTACTGCATGAGTGAGTCCACATACAGGTACAGTGTTCTAATACCAGCTCTGGAAAACCTTTGGTTAAAAAAAGCAGTTAAATGAGTATTAAGGATTTAGTTTGAACCACTAATTCAATCCCCAAATCTGGCCTCTGAACACTTAATATTTTGGAGCAATTTACAATTTTATGGAATGATGTCTTTTCATCTTTTTTACAATTTTCTGATTTTTTTTTTAACAGACAATTTAGGATATATATTTAACTGTGTTTTTTAGATACATAGTAGCTTCCTGCCAAAATGTCATGCCTCCGGAGACATTAGGTAACAAATATTTCTTTTGAAGATCTGAAGTCTTCTGGAATGCCTTTAAGCAGAAAATTTAAAAGATATCTATCCCTTGGATTCATTATTTCCATATTTGTTAATTTAAGTTCTAAAGAAATACAAAGTCAGACCAAGATTTGTATACAAAGATTTTGATTTCAATCTTACTCATAGGAATAGGAATTAGAATAAAAGTAATTGCCACCCTGCCACCCCCCCTCCCCCAAACACACACACATGTCTTCATGGAGAGATACATTTGTTTGCATTGAGGGTGTTGTGCATACACAGGAGTCCCAAAACCCTCTGTGTGAGACAGTGTTTTGTTACTGAGAGAGCACGAGAGAGATGGTAAGAGAATAAGGAAAGGACACTTCAAAGAGGCCCAGTTTAGATAGACCTAAATCATTCAACCTTTTATCGGAATTCATTTTAAAGAAACTCACAACAAAGTAAAGAAGTTTTGCCTAAGGGAGTTTATTAATATTAGGCTAAGTCCTGATACCTTATTTAAATTTTGAATTTTATCATGGAGTTCTTGTGTTATTTTTTTTTTAAATACTGCATTAAAATATTTTACCTTGAAAAAAAAAAGAGGCATATTTTGATGGAGTCAATTTTGGAGCGTCCAAGAGGACTGTAGTGTGTATTCTATTTGAAGTGCTTTGCATCACTGACATGTTATTTATCTCCATCTATATCTTCATTATTTTTTTTAGTCTGTTATACTCTAGAAAAATAAGAACATTAGAAAATAGTACAGATTTTCTGAGTGAAAAAGAAAAACAACTTAAATCATTCCTTCCAAAAAGAAAAAAAAAAGTTCTCAAGGTAATCAAGTTTAGCTATTCACTTGGTTCATTAGAACAGCAGTTGGGTCAGAAATTTGTTCTCACCTGTTCCTAAAATAAATTCCTGCTTCCTTCAGAGGTGGTAACATATATCTAATATGATAGCAACCCCATGCAAAATTCTTAGTGAGCAAAAAATATTATTTATAAAAATTAGAAAATATACAGAGTCACTATGTGTTCACTTTCTCTTATCAGGAAATGCAGATCAAGTGTATAAGTGGATATTAGAAATGCAAAATGTGAAGTGATACCTTTCAAAATATTCTTTATTATATTCTTTAAATATTCTAGCTTCACTTTCATTTTATCAATGCCTATAATTGGTTGGTTACCTGTCCTTTGCTCATTAAAATAAGCACGAAATCAGGTTTTGGCCTTAATTTCCAGCCAAAGTGAAAATGAATGGATGTCTCTTCATACAGTAAGAGTGTGACTGTGTCTTTATCACTCTGCTTTTTCTTGGAGAACATTGTTGTTCACCAATACCTCATTTACAATACCTTTTGCAGTGACAGCCACCAATTAGAATCTGTTTGCTGCCTAATATCCACAAGAAGCTGACTGAAAATCCTCCCAGATTTGTAGTGATCAAAGGATTAATTTGGATTATATGCGATCATGGTCAAATGACTCTGTAGCACATGTTTGAATGGCCACTTTTTCAGCATTGGAAAAATTGTAAACAATAGAATAATGACTCATGTAAACTGACGCAAACTGATCTCCAGGACTGGGAAATGGATCCCTAAGTCATCTCATAAGCAAAACTTAAGACTCAGATCATAATTATTGGCTGTGTTTCAGAGGATGGAAGCTACACCAGTTCACTCTGTTGGTCACAAAAGAGGGGCACTGTGACACACAACTGTGTTTTCTTGTGTTGTTTAGCCGGAATAATTTTGAGGAAAGTTATAAAACTTAATTTTTTAAAAAATAAATTATTTACATATAAATTTCACATCTCTGTGATCTCGGAGGTTCACCCCCCCCATCCTTGACAGTTCCCTCCCTGTCCCATCCTCCCCACCCCCAGATTGTGTACTTCAATTAGGTTTTTGGCTTGTTGTGACTTTTCTTCATGGATTTTTGTTTATCTTTCCCATATTCCATAAAACTTAATTTTATCCTATGGGTGGTGTGATCATCACTTTCATTTATTTGGCAAATGTATATAGAGGAAAATAGGTTTACATACCAAGGAAGAACAGTTAAATACAAACACACTTTTACTCCAGAGAATTAAATTCAATAATCTGTGCTTGCACTGATCAGATGATGTTCCCTTTCCGATAAAATTGCACTAAAAATAAATGAATTATAGGGAGTGAGTGCTCTTCAGCAGTGCTTAGAGGCAAAACATGTATGGACATTTGATTGCTGTGCTTTTCTGGGAACTGCTTAAGACATTAGAAAATTTTGGCATTTAGCAGTTAATGTGTATTTTTTTCTTAAATTTATATGACATTCCAGGTAAGTGTAATTTCCTATGTTTCACCTTGTTCTTTTGACTATTTTTATATGATGATTGAAATTATTTATTAAATGTTTATGATTATCATACATAGACAGTGGACTATAATTGAAAGAAATGTTGTATCTTAAGTTAATGCATTTTGTGTCAAATTTTAAAAAAATTAGCTACTAGTGCAGTTTTTATAACCATTTTAATAGTTATCTCCACTCTGACCTAATATTGTTTGTCTTCAAACACACACACACACACACACACACACACACATGCCTATACACAAATTCTAACATTACATGATTTGCTCTAAAAACTTAAGGCTTTATTTTCCACTAACATGAAGGGTTATATAATTCCAAATGTCTTATTTAATGTAATACTTAAAAGAACTATAAATTTAAAATATATATGCTTTTATTTTTCTATTGCATTTCAGATTATAACATGTATTCCACATAACTTGTTTGAGCTGTATTTATTAATTTAGTTCTAAATTAAGTTCAAAATAAATGATGACATCTTTGTGTTTAAAAGGATGTTTCTCTGGGAAAAAAAAAAGCTTGAACATGCTTAGCGCACAGAAGTCTCTCCCATTAATGCCCATCTGGTTATATAAAATGTATCTCCAGTTAGTAGAGGATTTGACATAGTACAAAAGGAAAAAATACCAAGTGCATTTTAACTTTATATTAATTTAATTTACCACTGTTTTTTAAAATCCACCACTCTACAATAAGTAAATGGCATAAATTACTGCACATATTTTACTAATGGAATTTATGTGGATATTAAGTTACTCAGCAAAACTGATAGGACAAATTAGTAGCCACAGAGAAAAAGAAATAGGCCTGTTAGATACATGTACTTTCTAAATGGAAAGGATAATTTCTTGCAAATCTTAAATACTAAAAATGCTGGTACTTAAATTTAAGTATTATTTTATATTAATATCTTGAAACCTTCTAAAAACACCAGTCCTATATCCCATATAAATAATGATCTTTAAAATAATAGAAAATTTTAAAATAAAAGAAGAATTACTTGGAAAAAAAATTTTTGTAAAGGAGAAATTGTTTTCCCTAGGTCATACAACTTTTTAAAACAAAATAATTATGACTTTACTATGTCATTTTAACTTAAAATTTCTTTATATGTATGATTATGTTTGTCTATACCATGATTTACTATATGTTTTTACATCTTTTTATCATTTTCTTTATGAATTTTCTTTGGTATGTTTACATTGTCAGGCACTACACACAGAATCATTAGTCATGAGACAATTTAAGTATCTTGTGAGAAATTTATAATGTGAATCTTCAACCTCTGGTCTTTTTTTTGTGGCCTACATATTTAAGTCTCTTGTAAGAATTGCTCAAGAACTTATTCAGAGACAGATTGCAAGGGCCCACTGCCATTGTGTTAGCTTTAGTATATTTGAGATGGTGTTTAGAAGCTTTCATCTTTAATAAGCACTCTACGTAATTTAGATGCAGGTGGTATGAGAAGCTCTTAGATCCCCATCTGTATCCATTATGGTTCTTTGTTTGAAAGCAATAAAAATTAAAACTAGTTAAAAAGAAAGTAACATTTTAGAAGAGGATCTTGGAGAACTGCCTTTACCAAAGGATGGAAATCAGGGCAGCACCTGGGATATAGGCATCAAGAATTAATCATCAGTCTCACTGGGGTTAATTGATTTCAGGTCTTTTCTTCCAGTAATTGTATTACTCAGCTAAAATTCACAGTTGCAGCAAGAGTGAGTCTGACCTAGAATGGGTCATGGACACCTGCATCGTAGAGCGGGTAAGATCTTTGATTGACAGCCTTGCTATTCCTGGTCACTGTGGTACAAGAAAAAATTTAATGTAATCATTGAAACAAGTGAGATGGATGATGGGTGGCTGAAACTCAGCACATGTGTAGCCACTGATCATATAACATGTCATCTAAATAACTTATTTTAGAATTTTAGTTCTTAAACTAAAAACTCAATTATGAAGTTGAATAAGAGTTTGCCTAATTAGAGTGTATAAAGTTTCCTGGCTCAGCCTTAGGGAAATAGGGTTCATTTTGCTGCTATCCTCAGTAGAATATTAGCAATTTAAGAGGCACATTACAGCAAAATCATGAACTCTATCTCTCAGAAGTATAGCATATATTTCTTTTTCATCAAATACAATTTGAAACATACTTGGTAATGAGAAATGTCTGGGCTGTAGCATAGGAAGCAAGGAAAATTATAATGCCTAAACTAGTAACCTTTATAAGAAACTTGCCTTTAGCATATAGCTTATTGCTATTTCAAAAAATTTCAGTGAATTCAAAATATTGCATAATATTCTTATCATTATCACTAGGTTAGCATGAGAAAGCTCGTAGCATAAAATATTGTACTCAAGATCATTCCAACTTCCATTACTATTATTGTGCTTTTAAAAATACACTGAATGCAAATCAGAATCCTAATCAGACAGCACATTTATCCCTAGAGAATGACTCTTATCATAAAGGCTAGAAATAACAAATATTGGGTAGGTTGTTGGTGTGAATGCAGACTCGTCCAGCCTATATGGGAACAACAGAGAGGTTTCCCAAATTTTGAAAGTAGCTATAACATGTGATTCAGCAATTTTACTTTTTGGTGTTTATCTAGAGAATACAAAGACACTAATTTGAAGTGAGATATATATCCCACTGTTCACTACAGTGCTATTTATAATTGCCAACTTACTTATGGAAAAAACTTCAATGTTCAGTGAAAGATGAGTGAAATAAGAAATTGTGGCACATATACATGATGGGATACTATTCAGTTGTGCAAGAAGATGAAGTCTTGCCATTTGCAATATCATAGATGGAACTGTAGGGGATTATACTAAGTGCACTAGTATAAGGGGATTAGTATAAGTGCACTAGTAGGAGATTATACTAAGTGCACTAGTAGTAAGGGAATAAAACAAATACTAGAGGATTTCACTTGTGGAACATCAAGAAACAAAATAAAGCAGTTGATTAAACAAGCAAAGCAAAACCTAGAAGCAGTACTATCGATTTGAGGCTACTGAAAAAGAAGGGGCAGGTTGGGGGCCATGGAATTGGAGCTAGTTGGGGACTGGAGGTGGCAATGGTCTATAGTAACAGATTTAGGTACTGTGGTAGTGGGTGACATGTAACAAACATCTGAGAAGGGATGAACCTCCACTTCTGAATTATACAGAGTTGTATACCAATGTTATCTTAATAAAAATGAATTAAAAATCGTTACATCAAAAAGGCAATGAAAGCAGTTTAACAATAGGTAAAACGAGGGGATAATTATGCTTTTAGAGATGTGTGGAAAACAGTCCTTTACTACTGAGTTGTTAAATGTGGTACTTAAGCCACCTATTTTTGTTCTAGATAAAAATCAAGTGCTGCCCCAATAAATGATTAAAATGAGAAATTAACTGATTTCTACACTGTTGAAATAAAACCAGTATGTTACTAAGTCCTATATTTTAAAATATCCTGCAACTGACATTCTGTGGACTTGAATTTTAAGATAGTATTTCAACAAACCAGATACAGAAAGAACATACCTCAACATAATAAAGGTTATCTGTGACAAGCCCACAGTTAATTTATTCAGTGGAGGAAAATTGAAATTTTTTTCTTGTAAGAACAGAAAAAAAAAGTCAAAGATATTACACTTTATGCACCATAGCCCTAGAAATAGTCACAGCAGTAAGGCAACAGAAAGAAATAAAAAAACATCTAAATCAGGAAAGATAAAATTGTGTCTATTTGCGGGTGACATGGTATTCTATATAGAAAACGTTAGAGGCTTTAGGAAAAAACTTAGAACTAATAAATTCAATAGAACTAATAAATTCAATAGAATTGTAGGATTTGCAATAATTGTTTTCATATATTGATAGTGAACTGTCAGAAATTAATAAAGCAGTTCCATTGGCAATTTCATTAAAAAATAATGCATTACAGTATTATTTTTAAGTAAAAAGGTAAATGATCTATTCACTGAATATTATATGAAATTGATGCAGAGAACTAAGCCAACACAAATAAATGGAAGGAAATGCATGCTCATGGACTAGAAGAAATAAGAATAAAAACTTATGTACTAAGAAATTTACAGATTCAGCTCAATTCTTATGAAAATTTCAATGACAATTTTTATAGAAACAGAAGCAACCCCAAAATTATATTGAATCCCAAATTGAATCCCAAAAGTCCTTGAATAATTTTTAAAACAATTCTTGAGAAAGAACTAATCTGAACGTATAATGCTTGCTGATTTCAATCTATTTTAAAAACAGTTTAGTATTGACATAAAAACAGACATAGAGATCAAGTGAAATCTAGAGTAAAATGATAAAATTGAGAATCTACAAATAAACCCATACATGTGTGATCAGTCAGCTTATTTCCAAGAAAATAAAAAAATATACAATTGTGAGAGGAAGGGTAGTCTCTTCAACAAATGTTGGGGAAATTTTAGATACACGAGAGGAAAAGTGGACACTTATCTTACACTATACACACAATAATAGGCTCAAAATGGAGTAAAACTTGATTTTAAGACTTGTAAAACTAAAAAAAAATGTGGGATAGACTTCTTAATGTTGACAGTGATTTTTTTTTTTTTGGATTTGGCACCAAGAAGAAAGGCAACAGAAACAAAAATATACAAGTGGAACTACAGCTTATGCAAACAAAACAAAACAAACCCTGGAAATCAAGAAAAAGAAAAGAAAACCTATTTGATGAGGGGTAGGGGGGGTTGTTGACAAGACATGTATCTTGGATAAGTTTTTATATCCAAAATATATAAAGAATTCACAAAACAATAGCAAAAAAACAAAATTTGATTAAAAATGGTCAGTGGGACTGAATGGACATTTTATTCAAAGAAGATATACAAATGACCAAGAATTATAAGAAATGGTATTCTCCATCACTAATAATGAGGGTAATGCAAATCAAAATTACATGAGCTATTCCCACACATGAAGTGGCTATCATTAAAAGGCAACGGTTTGCGAAGATGTGGTGAAAAGAGAATCCATGTGCTCCATTTATATGAATGTAAATTTGTGCAGCTATGTGGAAGACTGTATAGAATTTTCTAAAATAAATTTTTGAATATAGAACTAACAAATTTTTGAAAATAGAACTAACATACTTTGAGTATTTATAAAAAGGAAATTAAAACAGGAAATCAATAAGGCATCTGTATACTATCCTGTTCATTAAAACATTTATTCACATTGGCCAAGAGCCAAGATATGAAAACTACCCAGATGTTCATCAGTGGTTGAATAGAAAAAGGAGATATGATGTGTATAAACACATACAGAGTCATTTATTATTTAATGATGTTTCACTCAAATAATCAAGAATATCCCATATAAATTAAGTATATAGTAAAATATACTATCTAGGTTTTTGTGATTACACTATATGAAGTTCACAGAATGATGAAATAAATCACTTAACCGAATTTTCTTAGAACATATTCTCATAATTAAATAATGCCTGGTGAGCCATTTAACTGATATTTGCTAAGAATAGAATTTAAGTGTTTTAACCAAAAAAAAAAAAGGGGGGGATGTTATAATAGAAATTCTTTCACAATATGTGCATGTATCAAATCGCAGTATATTTTAAACCCTACTGGTCATTTATAATTGAATAAATCTGTGAAAAAGGGGGGAAAAGACAAACTGTACACTGATAACACAAATTATGTATTGACCTGATATATAGATCTAGTGACGCTTTCATTTGAGTATTATAATGCCATCTCTTTGCTTTGGTATCACCAAATTTATGATACATTTATCTATTTTTGGATGTGTTTTATTCTCTATAATATAAAAGTGCTACATGGAAAATGTGTGTATTATTATTAGAAAAGTTTTCTCTGGAACAGCACTTCTATTGAAATTTAAAATTTTGACGTTAAAATATATTTTTTTATTTACTTCCAAGCAATAAACTCTTTAGAAATGAACATGTTTTATATTCTCACCATGGAAATTTTTGTTTTATAGGGTCATTGCAATAGCCAATAACTCGTGTTTTGATTTTTAATGCAATGCAGTGCTTCTTTACATTTATTTTTGTATTTATTGGACAATTGGGTATATAAAATAGTAATTTAGAGATATATGGGAAACTGATGGTTCCTAGCAAAACTCTATAATTTTGACTGGAGTAAAATAAGACAAGAATGTTAAATGTTTTCGTCATGCTCATTTGCCAGTTATTGGCAAGACGAATACTAGAATCTCTTCAACACAGTAAAACGTCCCTGTAAGATGGAAAATAGATTTTCATTGATTTTTCTAACAAGTGTTATGGGATAAATCTTGTCATGTCTAAATGGAGCTACACAACTTTGGTAATGAAAATTATACAAAAAACATTGCCAGTAATTTTACAGTATTTAGTGTAAGTGTTGATGAAGTTATTTCTCATGCTGTTTGTATAAAGTATCATGTTCTATATAAAGCAAGTAGAACTTCATGTTCTATATGAAGTAAATTCTGTAGAAAGTTAAATATAATCTAGTCACTGTAATTAAAGAAAAGTTGTCACTATGCGGGCTGTGCAGACCTTGACATAGTGATTTAATCTCTGATTTTTTATAAACAGAATATTCATATATCCCCTTTCACTCCTTTCAATTAAAAATATTACTTAGTCATGGTTTCAATAGAAAACTAGAACACCTTTAAACCTTGTCAGTCAAGTAATCATTAATTCCACATTTACTGGGCCAAACATAGTTGAATTCCAGAAACTATGATTCATGTTGTCAATAAAAAGGTAAATCATGCATCTCCCTCTTAGGGAGAGAAAGAATGTGAGAGGGAGAGAGGGACAGGCAGATGAACCAGTTGTGTCCAAGGGGCATGATTGTGCATATAATAGTGCAGTTTGGTCTCTGCTGTCAGGCTGGATACTTGGTCCTAGGTAATCCAATTCAAATAGGGTAAAAATGGACAGAAAATCTTTTCCGTATAAATGTTACTCACTTAATTTCCTGTCAACCATGCAATGTCAATATCATCATTATACCCTAACTTATAAATGAGAAAAGTGAGGTGCAGAGAGGTTAAGTAATTTACTCAAGACCATTCAGATAAGAACATAAAAACAAAGCCTCAGTGTGTGAGGAAAATCTACACTGATCATAATAGATGGGGCGATCAGGAACAATTCATTGATACAACGATCAGAAGGTTGTATTGACTTTTCGTATTGGTTACTGTAATGCAAGTAGAAGTGTTCCCTGCATCCTCTAATTGTATTGTAGAGATAGAAACCACTCCTCTGAGCTCAGATTTCTTGAGCACAGAATGAGTAAATATTGAATTAATATTATAATTCAGTATGGCAAATAGAAACATGCACAGGAATATGCATATTCATGGAGTCTGAGGAGGGGTAGTGTGACTTTGCATGGAGGAATCAGATATTTCATAGAATGCCTATAGAGTCCATTTTTGAGTGCTAAAATACATGGTGTATAAAAAAGACTGTAGCAGCTATTTGTAAGTATATAGTGGTATAAGTATATTCATCTGTTTAGCAACCACTACCACTATCTCCAGAATTTTTCATTTGCAAAACTGAAGCTCCCTAAGCTATTAAATAATAGCTCCTCATAACTGTTCCCAGAAGGCCCCAACAACTACCATTCTATCTTATTTTAAATCTTTCCTTTTTCCACGTTGCTCCAAACCTTGATAACCAATATTCTACTCCCTTGTTACTCTAAGTTCAGTCTTTAATTTTCTGTGTGTGAGATCATGTCTTTGCTTATATAACTTATTTCACTTAGCATAGTATTCCTCAGATTCATTCATGTTATTTAAATGGCAGAATTACCCTCTTTTAGAAGATTGAATAATATTTCAGTTGTTAGACCAAAACTTTATCAATTGATCCTTAGACAGAAATTTAATTTAGGTTGTTTCCATATCATGGCTGTTGTTAATAATGCTATACTGAGCAAGGGAGTATTGTTATCTCTTTGAAAGATTTTTGTTTGGGATTTACAATATTGCAGCTTTATTTTTAATTTTTTGATGAAGCATCATATGATTTGACATAATAACTACTAATATATGTTTCCACCACAGTGTACAACTTATACAAGTGTTTCTTTGCCAAGTGCTTGTTATCTTTTGACTTCGTCTTTACAGATGAGGTGGCATCCCTTTGTGGGTTTTATTGCATTTGCTGACGATTAGTAATGTTAAGCCTATTTTCATAAACCTGACCTGCTGTGTATTTGTTTATCTGCTTTGGGGAAAATGTCTATTCCAGCTCTTTGCCTATTTTTAATTGGATTTTTTGACTTTTTCACATTGAGCTATAAAAGTTCCTTATGTATTAACTAACCCCTTATCGAAATATATGGTTTCAAGTGTTTTCCCCCATTCTGTAGTGTTGCCTTTTTATTTTGTTGAAGGTTTTTCTTGCTTTCCAGATACGTTTAGGTTTGATGGACTCTATTTGTTTGTTTGTTTACTTATTTATTTACCTTTTTTTTTTTTAGCTGTGATTAGGTGTCATGTCACAAAAATTAAATAACTTCCAAGACCAATGTCAGGGAGCTTAAACCTCTGTGTCACAGTTTAAGATCTTATATTTAATGATAATTTTTGAGTTGATTTTTTTTGTTTTGGTTTGCCATAATTTCAGATTTTTTTATATGTGAATATCTAGTTTTTCAGTCACTGTTTACTGAAGAGAATATCCTTTTTCTGTTGTGTACTATCGGTAGCTTTGTCAAAAATCGATTGTCCATGTGTGGCTTTGTGTGTACAGTTCTTTCAATACATCTGTGTTTTCATGTTACAGTCTTAAATGTCATTATTTACGATAAAAGACAGTAGGCAGCAAGGACTTCTACAAAAGATTGAAGAGGCCATTTATAGACACACAGAGTGTGAAAGAACAACTAATTTGATATAGTAGTCTTTGTGTTGAGGGAAGAAGTGATTGGTGACAAAAATAGAAAAATTAGGTGATTTTGAACTGTTTTTCGGGTCACTTTCCATATTTTATATTTTTTCTCTGTACAGTATCTTTAATACCTACATTTTTGGCATTTTTAATGTAACATTTTTATTAATGAAACAAAACAATCCACTATATCATAGAAGCTTCAGGTGTGTATCTATGCAAATAAACGTGAGTATACTAGATTAAGTTCATCACTTTTGGTGTAATACGACAACTTTGGGTAACAGCTTCTTATTTTGATAAGTGAAAAATATAATAAAATCAATTTAAAATTAAATCAAAATATAAGGTAGAATTTTGCCTTTTATTTGATAGTTATATGTTTACTTCTCTTAAAGGAAACTATGATTCTTTATATTTTAAAAGTACCTTTTACCGTACCAGTTAGAGTCATCTTCTTGATGTGGCATAAGAATCTCTTACCATTTTGATATTTATGAAATTTGCATTAAAATTCTCAGTGGCTCATTTTTATGTCTATATTGTAGTTCCAAATAATGGAATATGCAAGAGATCAAACTGTGATTTCAAATATTTACTGCATATAACACATTTTGTGTATAGAAAGCCTCCCCCCTATAAATGGTTACATGCAATCTTTGCCACATTTTATTATTTGAATGCAAAATAGCATCAGAGTCTTTCATTGTTTATATTTTATTTGTTGGTCATTTATGGGAAGATGCTCAATACTGTGTAGCTGAGAAAGCAATTTCCTGTAGCTAAGTGGAGCCTGAGAGAGAGAAGCTGATTGAGTACTCCCTTAATTTCAGTAAGCTACCTTTAGTTTCTCATGCTTTTGGCTTTCAATTAAAAGAAAACATTTGACATTGCATCTATTCATTAAAAATAAGCTGAAAAGACAAAATTTGAATTTTTCATTTGTTCTTTCAACAGTCTCAGAAACCCAAAGATTTTAAAATATACTTTTTTCATTATGAAGAATGTTTAGTCTGAGATACTGGGAACAATGTGATAACAGTGAAACTACTGTCCATGCTATCTCACATGTAAGAAATTTCTTTTAATACCCAAGTAGTAGTCCATTGTGTATTTATACACAATTTCCTAATCACTGTCTTTGGGTTCTTTGGTTGTTTTTGTGCATATTACTTTGGGCTCTTTGGGTGACTT
>PVHY01008008.1:0-46808 GCA_004024945.1 Uropsilus gracilis
AGCCAGGAAGTCGTCATGGACCCTGCTAACTATTTCAACTGGGACGTCCCCGTGAACCCTGATCGTATCTTGAACTACGCGGCCGCCGCGAACCCCGATGGCAACCCGAACCAGGAAGTCGTCATGGACCCTGCTAACTATTTCAACTGGGACGTCCCCGTGAACCCTGATCGTGTCTTGAACTGCAAAGCCGCCGCGAACCCTGATACGCTTGAAACCGCCATGAACCCTGATAACTACTTTAACATAGAAGCTGCGGTGAACCCTGGTAACGGCCTGAACCATGAGATCTATGGGAACCAGGAAGTTGGTCTAAGCCATGGAAATAGCGTCAATCTTGAAAAGTACCTGACTCCTGATACCACCATCAACCAGGTAGATTTCCTGAACTTTGGGAATATCTTGAGTCAGGAAATTAGCCCGGACGAGGACAGCTACCTGACTCTGACTCAGGACATCTACCTGAATCCGGACAGCTTCCTGACTGGGGACATCTACAAGGATGCAGATGGCTACCTGAGCCAGCCTAACTACCCGAACCAGGACCTCCATCTGAACCAAAATGGTCACCAGGGCGGCCAGCTGATCCAGAGCAGCCAGCTGAACCAGGACGGCCAGCTGAAACAGGACGACCACCATAACCAGAATGGCCACCATTACCAGAACGGCCTCCTGACCCAGAAAACCAGCATGAATCTTGAAGGTACCAAGAACCAGGAAGGCATGGAGAATCCTGGAGCCACCGAGAACCACGAAAATGGCGGCAATCGCGAGGTGAGAGAGAAGCCCGAGGGTGCAGGCCGCAGCTATCGCAGACTCCAGCCGTTGTTGCCACAGCCTGTGGAGTTGCCTGGTTCGGCTGCCACTCAGCCTCTGCAACCCACAAACCAGCGACAAAGAGGTCCACGAAACAAGTTCACAGCAGTACAGCTGCAAGAACTGGAAACCGCTTTCCAGAGTAATCCATATCCCAACCTGTCCGCAAGGTAAGTGGCTTGTTCCAGGGGACACCCAGTTCTCCAGGAGGGTTGGACTCATTTCCAGGAGTTTTTTTTAAGTTGGGGTAAAATTTACATAAATGTAAATATTACTTCTTAAACCATTTTTAAGTGCGTAGCTTGCTAGTGCTAAGTACATTCATATTATTGTGCAACCAGTCTCCAGAACTCTTTTCATCTTGCAAAACTAAAATATTATATATATATATAATGACTCCCTATTCTCCCAACTTGCTCCTAGCTACTGGTGACCACCTTTCTACTCTGTGTGGCCATAAATTTGACTCCTCTGCATGCCCTAGAAGTTCAGTCATGAAGTTTGTTTCTTTTGGTGACAGGCTTATTAGTATAGTGATCTCAAGGTTCCTCTATGCTTGTAGCAAGTGTCAGAATTTCTTTTTTTTTTAAACTGAATAATATTTTATTGTATGTGAGTGCGATATTTTGTTTATCAGTTCATTTATTAGTGGATATTTGGATTGCTTCTATATTTTGGTTATTGTGAATAATGCTGCTATGAACCTGGGTGTGCAAATACCCACTAGAGTCATTGATTTCAATTATATACCCAACAATAAAATTTCTATAATTCTGTTTTTCTTTTTAACAACTGCTCTTCTGTTTTGTAGAGTAGCCATACCATTTTATATTCCCGCTACTAATGTACAAGGGATCCAGGCTCTCTACCTTCTTACCAATTCTTGTCATTTTCTATTTTTTGATAATAACCATCTCAGTCAATGTGACTTGGTGTCTCACTGCAGTTTTGATTATATTTTCCTACTGATTAGTGACATTGAACATCTTTTAATGAGTTTGTTCAAGACCTTTTTCTATGTTTATGTTTTGTGAGATGTGATTTTTCTCCTATACTTTTATTCTGATAAAATACACAACATAAAATTTGCTGTCTTAAGCATATTAAAATGTACATGATAGTAGTTTTACAGACATTCTTATTGTGCAACCAGCACTGCCGTCCATCCCCAGCACTCTTTCCATTTTGCAGAACTGAAGGCCTGTACCTATTATACAATGACAACCCATTCCCTCTTACCCTAGTCTCTGGTAACTATCATTCTACTTCCCATCTCTATGATTTTTCACTCTTCTAAGTACTTTGTATTAGTAGAATTGGGCAGTGTTTGTCTTTTTTTGTGATTAACTTAATTCACACAGCATACAGTGTTTAACTACTCCTGCATGTGGTAGCCTATGTCTGAGTAGCTTTCTATTTTAAAGGTGAATATGTTCTATTGTATACAGAGACAGTATTTTGTTTATCCATTCATTAATGGTTTTTTTTTTTGTCAGTTGCAAATCACATGGCTAATTCACCTGGTCAAGAAATGTCATCAAAAAAGTTCTAAGAGTTTGCTGTTTTAAAAAGTTCAAAGTTTGCACTCATTTTTCTTTTCGCCACGCCTGCCAGTGAGCACCCAGATTCCCTCCACACATTTATTTTTTACATGTCTAAATAATTTGAAAATCTATAAAACAAAGACTGAAGGTTCTTTCCTTAACCACCTGGAGTAACTACATTAACTAATTTTACTCCACATCTTTTTTTCCTTTACTTTGAAATCTGAAGTGAAATTTGTAATTTTTTTCTCCATTCAAAGGTATGTCAGGGATTACATACAGAATACTTTATTTTTGACATCAAGAAAAATCAACATGTCTACTGTTGTTATTATTGTTAATGTATAATTGATCTATAAATACATTAGTTTCAGGAATACAGTGTAGTGATTTGATATCTGTACCTTTTGTAAAATTATTATCATAAGTCTAGTGAACATCCATTCTTTTACATGCTACATTTTCCTTCTTTGTGATGAAGACTTTTAAGATTTATTTTCTAAGCAATTTCGAATTTACTGAAATTCATTATGATTTATTAACTGTGCTATGTGTTACAGTCCAGTAACTGATTTGTTTTATAACTGGAATTTTGGGTTATGGAGGTCAAAATGTGCATAGTTCCAGTTATCTGTTCATTTATTAATGGGCACTTGGATTGCTTCTATCTTTTGACTATTGTGAGTAGTACTTCTATTACCTTTCTAATAGTTCTTTGGGGATATATACCCAGGTGTAGTATATTAATTTCATATTTAATATTTTTAGCAACTGGTCTACTGTTTTTCTTAGCAGCTGCACAATTAACATTCCCACCAAAGTTCACAAGATATTCAGTTTCTCTACACTTTTGTCAATCCTTGTTATTTTCTATTTTTTTTTTGATAGTGGCCATTCAATTGGAATAAGGTGCTATTAGTGTACTTTTGATTTGCATTTCCTTCATGATGAATTAGTGATGTTGAGTATTTTTTCATGTGTTTATTGACCGTTTGTGTATTATCTCTGGAGATGTATCTGTTCAGGTCTTTTAATCTGGATACTCATCTAGTTATTGTTGACTTGTTGGAGATCTTTATCTTTTCTGGGTGTATATATATTATCGGATATATGATTTGCAGATATTGTCTCCCAATCTGCCAGCTGCCTTTTCCCTCTATTGATTATGTACTTTGATGGGAAAAAGTTTTTTGTTTTGGTGTAGTTCAGTTTTTTATTGCCTGTCCTGATAACCTGTTTTTGTAAATAAAATTTCTATTCAGTTCGGAGCAAGGAGGTTAAGGTATTCTCATGCAACTGTCATGTAGATCTTTCTTTTGTTTAAAAATTTGATCATTTGTTCATCATAAATTATTGTATTACTTTTTCTTTTTAATACTGCATTAAAATTATTTTCCTTGCCTACAAGTCATTGATGCCTCCTTATATTCTGAGGAAAAAAGATCTATAAAGCAAACCTGGAGCTGGGAAAGACAAGAAAGTTTACCTGAGGGGAGAAATGCAAATTTAAAAACAAACATAAAATGTAAATTCATACATTTGTCTTATCCACAATCCCAAATGCTAAACAAATATTTGTGTTTTTCTTCCTCAGAAGAGAACTTGCAAGACACATCGATGTGACGGAAACCAGAGTGCAGGTCAGTAAACCTGAAAAAAGCAACTTAGCAGGGAAGCCATTGTAAAACCTGCTGCAGGATGTGGGCAACTTTATCCTTGACATTCTCATCTTGGTGTGTTTTTATCATCATTTTTACATTAGCAAATAATCTTTGACCATAGATGTCTTTGTGGATGGAAAATGGGATATGTAGCAGCCATGGTGGTGCGCACCTGTAGTCCAAGTGCTGGGAGGCAAGAGGCCTGGGATCGCTTGCATTCGCGGGTTCGAGACTACCCCAGGCAACATAGCTATACCTGGTCTCGAAAAAGCAGCCGAGTGTGGTGACAGGCACCTGTAATTCCTGCTACCTAGGAGGCTGAGGCAGGGAATCTCTTGAGTCCACGGGATTGGGACTACCCTGGGCAAAATAGTGAGACCTAGCCTCAAAAAAAAAAAAAAAAAGAAAGAAAGAAAAAAAAAGAAAATGGATGGGATATAAAAACTCCAGCTTCCCGTTACCAGAGGAACATGATTTCTTCAAGGAAACTGATAGTGGCAAAAACCATCAGATGGAGTTTCCCTATCACATATGTTTCATAAAATTCAACCCCTTCCAACACTGGTATCCTTTAAGGAGCACTTATGTTGGAGATCAGCCTAATTTTGGAAGTATTCAAATTAGTGCACAGAGGAGCAGGGTTATAAGATTGAGCATACTAAAATAGTTAAGGCCAGGCATAACGTCTTAGCTAAATGAGTGGATTTGTAAATATTGGAGTTTGGAAGTAATTCATCCACAGAATACACTATATGGGTAATTAGTATGTGTTTAAATGAGACCAATAGGGGAAGCCAGCTGGTCCTCTTTTGTCCTTAAGTGTTTACAAAGGCAGAGTAGAGAGTGGCAGCCCTAAATTTTAGTTTTACAGAACATTTTGATGTATCAGGGATCTGAAAATGTTGCTAGAATCGTCAGGTTATGGGAGAACGTTTGAAAGCTTTGAAAATTTGTCTAAAGAATAAAACAAACAAGCAGGAGGAATATTGAATTAATATTAACTAACCTGAGGTTGAAAATGTTAAAGAATTACATACAGTCAAAATGAGCCTTACAGACACTATACAGATTTATGAGTCTGCTGAATGCACAATATTCTCTTGCAGAATTGCTAATAACTAAAAGTTTTTTTTTCCATTTGGCAGTACTAATTTGAAGAGGTGAGTTTGGTGGAAGTGAGTGGCCAACATGTCAGGGTACATCCATACCTGTATTAATGTCAAATACTTTTCATTCCAGGTAATTTCAAGTGCTTTCATTCCCTCAGCCAGGATGACTAAGTTTTAGGTCATGGGATCAAAAGATGACTACTTGGGGTCAATGAAAACTCTTAAGTTGTATCAAAGTGATAGTCGCAAAAAAAAAAGAAAAGATATCAGGGTTAATATTAGCTTTGCGGCAGAGTGTGAGTGCCATGACAGAAAGGAGAAGCAGGTGTGAGTACCTGAAAAGGTGCTGAAAACCAGCCTAGCCAAGCAACTCACTGAGTCCTGACTTCCCAAAGCCATAGACTGGGCTCCCAGGCTTGGCTCATGTTGAAAGGTGAGGAGGAAGATGGGAGCACTTTCTCAGACTAGCAAGGCATATGCAGAGGAAAATAAAAAATTAAGGTTTCTAATGATAGAGTCTGACATGCAAAAACTCGATTAGATCACGATAGGACAATCCCCAAAGAAAAATATACACTATAAATACTTACATAAGGAAGGGGAAAAGCAATGAATTAAACAGCTCAATAAGCTACAAAAAAAATAAATGAAAAAAAGTAGACAAGAATTCATAAAGATAGAACAAGTTAATGAGTTGGAAAACATAAAAACAACAAAATTAATAAATACAAAAGCTGGTTTCTTTGAGAGCTGAAGACACAAAATAGGTAAGTCACTAGCTAATCTAATTTAACAAAATTGGAGCTGATAGAAGGCAAGCATTAAAATTCATATGGTGGTAAAATTGTCAGGACAAAGAATTCAATTTCTAAAAGTGAGTTGCAAGGAAAATACAAGGTATGGGGTGTTTAGAAATTAAATTGGATATACTAGTTATTTAAAGTATACGGATTTCATCTGGCCATTTCTTTAAGGAATCAGCCAATCTGAAAAAGCTGGGGGAAATGAGAAAAATTGGGACATTTGAACATTAACCTAAACATTGATCAACTTTAAAATTTTTTATCCTAAAGTTAAAAAAAAAAGAACTTAAAGTTTGATGATTTGTTTTCCTCCCTTCCCCTCACAGTGCTCTCTGACTTTCTGAGAGATGTGTGAACCCTAAGATAAAAATAAGAAGGAGGGAGGGGAAAAAAATGAGTGTTCTTACCTCTCTCCAAAACCTATAGCATGCATTTCCACAAGAAACAACACAGTTTCCCTCCTTTCTTTTGTAAATTGTTTCGTGAAACCAATAATATAAATACAGAACAATATCAGAGCCCATAACACAGCCAGCTGTAGAATTTGGTTCTATTTATGGAATTCTAACCGCATTTTAAATTTTTTCATTTATTTTCTTACAGCAGTATTAATTTTTGTGCAGTATTTGATTTCTCTCTTCAGACCCACTGGCATATATTAAGCTCCTTCCACCTCCCAAATCAGCTGTTACACTGGCCTCCTTTAGACTATATAATCGTACAACAAAAAGACAACAAATCTTCAAATGGGAGAGTGAAAACAAAGTGTCAGGCAGGGAGAAGAGACCCTTTGTGTCCCTTAAAATTTGCAGTTCAGAAGCTTCCAAAAGGACTACATATAATGTAAACCCCCTTAGTTAGTAAAGTCTAACAGTTTTGTTTGTCTGCATTTTAATAATCGGTAGGTATTCATTTAGGTAAGGAGCCATTTTGTACCCTGACTCACATTGTTGTCAGTTATCATCCTCATGTGATGTTTTACCTTCTTGCCTAAGAATTAAGAGGTGGGATGGGGATCTCCTGCCAGGGATAACCTGCAGTGCTGGGCAGCAGAGCTTCAGTCCAGGATCCTGGAAATGTAGTCAGAGCAGAGAGACCTGACTTCTCTTGAAGCCAGGAAGGTTTGGAGGGCATGAGGGATTGCCAATGGTGACAGTGGTTTGCCTCTTTCTGGTGAATTTCTTGGGTGAGCAAAGAATTTTGAGAGTTTGGGTTCATTTGAGTGGAGTTGTTCTCGACTTTCCTTAACACTACAGGCTAAAATATCAAGGTTCCAGCTACTGCGATGGTCCATCTAGACAAGTCATTAATCCTCAGGGGTTCCATGATGAGGTCTCCCTTGCCAGGTCACCTTTTTAATGCTCAAGAGACTTCAGAGAATATATGAGCCCATAGTCATCCCGAAAGAAAACTTTCTGTCTAAAAACATACTTTTTTCTACTATTGTTTACTTCACACTAACCATAGACTTTTCAAGCAATGATCCGTTGTCCTGATATGACCTTCCATAGGGCCCACTATTTACCACACCCAAATCCCAGCCACCCCCCAAACAAAGCAGTGCTGTTCCTAGTGAGGTGGGGACAGCTAGTGATGGGGATACAGACTTTTTTTTATCCTGTTACCAAATACCAGATTGACTGCAAGGATCTGGTACAACTTGTAAGCTAGATGTGCATCTGATACCTGGACAAAAACATTAGAATACTGAAATGTGGGAAAACAGACAAAACAATAAGCCTTTTCCAAAACTTGGCCCATAGCCAGTGCACATCAAGTATGATCTGGAGGAGGAAGGCATGGCGTTCGCTCTCTGAAGGTATTTTAGAAATAAGTAAATAACCTCTCGTGATGCAGCTTAAAATCTCAATGACATAAAGTTGTGTGTTGTGTTTTTCCTAATTACATTAAGTGTTCAGTATTCTAAATCAATCACTTTTCCCTTCTGATTGTAGATTTGGTTTAAGAATAAGAGAGCCAAGTGTAAGAGAAACCAGAGATTGACGACGCTGCCTGCAACAACAAATGTGCCAACTGTTACCCTGAACAATCTTATTTTCTTTGTGGTGAATGGGCCCTAGGATGTCATCCTTGTTCAGGAGCCATGTTATGTTGGATGGGTGCTTGAGTGTCATCCTTGTTCAGGAGCTGTGTTATGTTGGATGGGTGCTGGGGTGTCATCCTTGTTCAGGAGCTGTGTTATGTTTGATGGGTGCTCGAGTGTCATCCTTGTTCAGGAGCTGTGTTATGTTGGATGGGTGCTCGAGTGTCATCCTTGTTCAGGAGCTGTGTTATGTTGGATGGGTGCTCGAGTGTCATCCTTGTTCAGGAGCTGTGTTATGTTGGATGGGTGCTTGAGTGTCATCCTTGCTCAGGAATCAAGTTGGGAATGGGTCCTTCTAGTGTCACTGATTTGAATCTGCTGCCACGTCCCCTTCATCTCCTTTGCGTTTGTGTTATCAATAAAAAGTTAAATTCTTGATATCTTTGTTTTTGCATGTTAGAGCAAGTAGATATGTCTGGAAATTGTTAAGGAAACTTCACAATTCAGTAGGCTCTGCCCATCACAGCAGCTCCCCAAGTGTCCACAGTGCATTTACACTGACCCATGTATTCTCCATTCATTCGCCCATCACCCATGGAGGACAGTAAGAGGCTCTTCTCCCTTTTCCCCACAATCCCTGCCAGCTCCAGAAAGCTATCATGTCTTCAGATGTAGCTTGTCACTTTCAGTGTTCATGCTGTTAAACACTAAAGTAAGACATTTTGGTTTACTGCTGCTCAAAGCAAGAATAAGGAGGCGGTCTTCTAAACAGTGCACCAGAGTAGTCACCCAATGTAAAAAAGCAACCATATGTCTTCTTTGTTCATGCTGTCTTTGTGCCAACTGCCAGGGTTGGCACAAACCATAACCCCAAACTAAGGTTAAGAGAATAAAGAGGCCAGGCCCACTTTTTATTTCATTTAATTTTATTTTTGTTATTTTTTAAATGTTTTTATTTTGTAATTATCATACATCGGTCATGTTTTCAGGGTTGTATTATACCTTTTGTTCCCCAGCGCAACCCCCCCATTCCCCTCATTCCCCGCTTTGGTCACTCCAGCTCTTCTCGATGCAGGCTCTTGGGCTGTGTTTGGCCCACGGGACTTTTCTTTTTTGTTTTGAAACTATGTCCCTCCCCACCCCCGCCCCAGGTGCAGACTTGCCCTCCTGGACAGCAACAGATGGGGCTGCTCGGATCTCCAGGAGTAGCTGAGGCATAGTCAGGCTGAGCACGTTGGGAGCTTGTAGGGTAGATGTGGTGGCTTCTCCAGGATCATTTCTGGTGTCTGCCACCTGTTGCTGGTTCTGTCTTCTGGGTTTGGGAATGTAACTCCAAGCCAAAAGCGGTGAGGTGTTCGCTGTTGGGGCAGACTTCCCCAGGTGGTTGGTCCAGCTCCTCTCCTGTCTCTTGTCAGCAGTTCTGCCAAGGGGCCACAGCCACTCATGGTGGCTTTCTTCCCCCATTGATTGGCTGCACATTGCTGTGGTCCTGGGGTTTGATTCCCCAGTGTCAAAGATCATGCAGGCAGGAATCTGACAGGTCACCTCAGTTGCTGGTGTCACCTTCCTATCTTTTTGGTTCCCAACACCGTGCTTGTCCCAGCCAAGTTGTGAATGCATCCAGGCCATTATTGCTTCCTCTCCTCTGCCTTATAGCCGCTGCTGGAGAGACTGGATTCTTCATCCCTAGTGTAGGTCTATTGAAGTTGGAGTAAACCCGAGAGGGACTCTCTCCCTCCCCGAACAGCAGAGGTGGTCAGCCCCCACTCCCTGCCCACATGGAGACAGAGGCCGGCTTCCCCTGCCTGAGATCCCTGGACCCGGAGTCCCCAAGATCCTGAGGTTCTGGTGGTCTAGGACTCACCCTTGCCCTCCACCCCAGCCAGCGGCCTAGGCCTTGATGGGCGTGCGCTGGAGCTCTTCTCCAAGGGCCCGTGCGGTTCGAAAGGACCTCGGCTCCTGCCTCTAGCCGAACAAGGCTCACTGGGCTGGCTAATCCCCTCTCCCAGCTCCCTTGGGTGCCCTGCCCCTACCCCAGGACACTGAAAGGGTGAGATTGGGGTCTCCAGCTCCGAGGTCCTGAGATCCTGAGAGCCCGTGGTGCTGGATTTATCCTGTCTCCTACTGGGGGCTCCCCCAGGGGGCAGACCTTTCAAGGGGGTGTCAGCCCTCACTCCCAGCCCAGCTTGGATCAGGGCTGGGCCTAGGATGCAGGGCCTACAAATCCCCTCTCCCAGCTCCAGATGCCCCAGGGTTCTGTCCAGCCTCCACCACACCCCCAACTAAGGGAAGAGGCCAGGACCCCAGCCCAAGACCCCTAGACCCTGTGACCCCAAGACCCCAGTGGCATGGGTCGTGCCCTGCCCGCACACCCTCCAGTAGTCTAAGCTGTGGCAGAGGTGTGCTGGGGGCCTCCCCTGGACCTGGGCGGTCTGGGGGGAACTTCAACTCTCTCCTCCCGGCCCAACTGGGACTAGGGTTGGGCCTGGAAGGCAGCAGAGCCTACTGACCCCCCAAGACCGGCAGAGGTGCTCAGCCCCCACTCCTTGTCCACATGGAGGCAGAGGCCGCCTTCCCCAGCCTGAGACCCTTGGACCTGGAGTCCCCGAGACCCTGAGGTCCTGGTGGTCTAGGACTTAGCTGTCCCCACCGACCGGGGCGCACTGGAGCTCTTCTCCAAGAGCCAGGCCCACTTTTTAAAAAACCTTAAACTCTTCTCAATTGAAACTTGGTTTCTGGGTTACCTTTAGCATCTTTATCTTTAATTATCCCTTTAGTGACATTCTATGTTAACAATGATTACTTGTGGATACCAGTCATTCTGAAGTGAATGCATCAACTACAGGTAAGGAGCTCAATTCCTGGTCCTCATCCCAGACAGCATCAGGCTCCACAGGTAAAGGACTCAGTCTTGCAAGACCGCCCTCCATTTCAGACATCAGTCACAAGCCCAGACAGTTACCTGTGCTTCTGAACAATCAGCTATAGACGGGAGGTTCCCGTTACCCCTTTCCCTTAACTTGCTCAGTCACAAGTCCAGATTATTACCTGTGTTTCTTTTTCTTTTTTTTTTCTTTTCTTTTTTTGAGAGTAGGTCTCGCTATTTTTTGCCTGTGGAACCACAGGCTCTCGTTGCCCGGGGTACCACAGACTCAAGCAATCCCCAGTCTCAGCTGCCCAGGTAGCTGGGATTACAGGCACACTCCACCACACCCAGCTGTATTTTTTTGGAACTAGGTCTCACTACAGGTCCCAGGCGGGACTCGAACCACGATCTCTGGCCCCGGCCGCTTCATAGGCTGAAGCTTACAAGCACGAGCCACTGTGCCTGGCCACTACCTGTGTTTCTTATAGACTGCCAATGGATCGAAGGTTTCCACACCCCATCCCAGCTTTGATGAATTTGCTAAAGCAGCTCACAGAACCCAGGAAACCCGCTTACTCACTAGATAACGGATTTATTACAAACACTGTAACTCAAGAACAGGCTTAGAAATACATAAGGGGGGTAAAGGTATGGGGAGAGCCTGAAGATGCCTTGCTTTCTCTAGGCATGCCATCTCCCCAAATCCCTCTTGTTCACCACCTGGAAGCCCTCCTTAAGCCCCACCTTAGTCCCCTTCTTTTGGAATTTTTTTTGAGACTAGGTCTCGCTATTTTTGCCCGTGGAACTGCAGGCTCATGCCTAGGGCACCACAGACTCAAGCAATCCCCAGCCTCAGCTTCCCAGGTAGCTGGGATTACAGGCGCGCACTACCACGCCCAGTTAATTTTTTGGAACTAGGTCTCACTATGTTGTCCTGGAAGGGACTTGAACCGCAATCCCTGGCCCCCACCACGGCTTCCTAGGCTACCGCTTACAGGCACACGCCATAGTGCCCGGCCTTCTTTGGGAATTTTTATGGGGTTTCATGACTAAATTGTTAACCATTTACAACTGAACTCAACCTCTAGACCCTCTCCTTTCCCAGGAAATCAAGGGTGGAATTGAAAGTTTGTTCCTCTGGCAACCATAGTGTTTTCCAAAAGTTACCTTCAGTAGCATAACAGGGACCCCTTTAATACTCTCACATTCAAAGGAGGCTATGAACCAGGAAATGTGCATGTATGAGAAATACATTTTGATCATCTGAATGACCAAATATATATTTTTGCTGTGAATCACAATACCACAGGTGCTGTAGTTACATCAGAATTTCCTCTTGTGAGAGTTAATCAAAGACCAGTTTCATAACACTTTCATTTTCTCATTATCAAGGGGAGCTGTGTTTTCTTGGGAAAGCATACACTTTTTGCATTGGTGTTCACTAATTTTTATACTTTTCTTCTGTCCATCTTTCACACTTGTGGGTGGCACACATCAACAAAGTGGTTGTAATGCTGAACTTCCACAAGAAAATGCTGTTGCGTTCTCTGATGCAGTTTAAAATCTCGATGATCCCAAGCCCTCTTGGGAGTGGGGGAAATCAAGAATGTTCCCATGTACACTCGTTGCCATTCTCACTGATGATTTTGAATCCAGAAGTCCTTATTTCCTAGTATTGGCCACTTTCTTCCTTTTTTTAAATATTAGGTTTCTCTGTACGTATAAACTCCAGGACATGATGACACCCAGTCCCAGTCCTTACCCTGCTGTGGCAACTGCTGGAGGGCCACTCAGCCTTTCCAACCTGAGCTTGAAAGTCAGAGAACATTCAACCCAAATCCCCCAGTTAGGCGCATGGGTGGTTCAGTGGTAGAATTCTCGCCTGCCAAACCCCCCCAGTTAACCATCACAATCCACTCTAATATACACAATCAAGAACTTTTTTTATCCTCAAGATGCCCAAACGAAACAAAGAAAATGTATTATCTTTCCTAAAAGTAGATGATGTCTTAGTCATATATACTGTTTCTCTAAAAGTATCTCTACTTTTATCAAAGTCCCGATGTATTAAGGCAAAAACAAGCAAGTCATTGCTGTAGATAAGAATTTACCCCTAGTCTACATTTGCAAGATAGGTCTTCTAAAATGAATCCTCCAAATTAATTCAGGTCCCGAAAAGAATTTCTTTCATTGTATAAACATATGATCCAAAAGCATAGATCAAAAATTATTCTAACATAAGGAACTAGCTTTTATTTATGAAAAAAAATTCTGGCAAACAACAAACATATAGCTCAGAGATAAGAGACAGATTGTCTTTACAGATGTTAGGTTTTTTGTGTTTTTTTTTTTTTGTTTTTGTTTTTGTTTTGAGACTAGGTCTCGCTATTTTTGCCTGTGGAACCACAGGCTCATGTTGCCCGGGGTACCATGGACTCAAGCAATCCCCCAGCCTCAGGTACCCTTCTCAGATAGCTGGGATTACAGGCGTGCGCCACCATGCCCAGTTATATCTTTTGGGAACTAGGTTTCGCTACATGCCCCCGGCGGGACTCGAACTGCGATCTCTGGCCTTGGCCGTGACTTCCTAGGCTGCCACTTACAGGCATGTGCCACCATGCCCGGTCTTACAGATGTTAGTGTTAGTTTTAAAGTTACTAGCACAACCTTGTAAGGAGCGTAGAAGATTCAGCATTTTGTTTTGCTTTCAAAACTTTTTCACAATGAGAACACATACCAGTGAACTTTCAGAATGATGATAGCCAGATTAAGTAGGAAGAAAATGTGATCTCTGCAAGGAAAAAAACGGTTGATTAGAGATTTATATAACAGGCTCTTCATTCAGACAAATACGATATCATCAGAATCTTGGAGATCTAACTTGGATGTGCCTGGCAATCAAAATTCTAAGCAACTATTTTAGCAAGTACTTAGAAACAAAAGGTAGGGCGAAGGGAAGGGACGAGAAACCATTCTCTATTGGGCAATACAAGAGTGTGGTCCCTCCGTATAGGTGTGAAAAAAAGAGCCTTGAAATAAAAGCAACATCGCATACAGATAAATATGTAAAGCGGAATGAGGCTTGTTCTGAGTTGTGTTCCACAGAACAGAAAGCTCCTTTGAGTCTTATACATGGGGCATAGCGCTCACCCGCGCCTGCGGCTGCTGAACTACCTGTCGCCACTTGGCCAAGCGTGCCTCCTCAGGAGACACCCTGGGAGTCCTGCCGGTGAAATGACAGCTAAATTGGAGTCCTTCACTGGATTTCCTGGCTGGTCAGCCTAGCCTGGCCTCTTGACTGCCCATTCCCAGAACACGTAGTGGGTCGGGGGTGATGATCTCCAAAGCTTGGGTGCACACTCTCTAGGTTCAGTTGCTAGGCTCACATACCCCTCATCGCACACTCCTCAGCCTGAAAATGCTGCGAGATGTTGCTTTTATTTGGGGGATTCCGCTGAGACTCTCCTTATGCTCTATGTCATTAAGCCAGGGCAGTGTCTCAATGAGAATGAGTCTCCCTCTCAGTCAAATCATCTTCCTTGGCAGGCACATTTTTACTTTCTCTGTGGTGTCTACATATAAGACATGCCAACTGGGTAAGTGAGATCAATCTCCATGGGCTATGCAATAAGAGGTCAGTGCAGAAACGATAAAACCAGCCTGTCACCTCATCTCATGTTGCTTTTCCCAGCAAAGTACCTCATTGTTTCTGGGGTCCAACCAGGGTAAAGGGAGAAATGACAGCAGTCTCCACACTACAGGGGGTTTTCCTTGGCATCCAGCCCTCTCACTTCATATTACAAAGGAGGGAAGGCAATCCCAGAGCAGCAGAATGACCTGCAGGATAGCGCACAGAATTCTTCCCAGAGAAAGCCACATTCGCCGTGGCCATGGTCTGCTCTGGGGCCAGGTTCATCCAGGTGGAAGGCGCGCCCATCCAGGTTCAGGTTTTTGTCACTTACCACCTCCATCTTCCACAGAGCCCTTTCCTACATAGGGCTGCTGACTCAAGGTTTCTCACTCAGCCTTAGCACTAAGCCACCCTTCCCCCCTTAAGGCAGGCAGTATCCTGGTGTTCCTTCTTACATACCAAGCATCAGAATCTCCAAAGAACGATGTAATTTGTATCCATCTCACAAAAGGCTGGGTGTGACTCCCCTACAACAGCTATCATTTCCTCTAATCTACTAGCAAGGCCCAGTCTGCCAACTGGCAGCACAGCTCATGAATGACAGTCCGCTGTGCACATGTGTTGAATTAACTGCTTTAGGAAAGTAGGCTAATAGCTTGGAAACCTTCATTATGCCGATAGGAATACAAAAGATTCCTTCTGAAAGCACATTCTATAGCATTTCACAAACAAGGGGACATGAGTGTGTTAAAAGGTGGTATCTCTTCCAAGCACAGCCCAACTGCAGGACTGGAAGATGATTTTCTACTACAGACCTAAGATTCTTAATTTGGGGGGGGGGGGAGTAGAGGCAAATATAGATCAGAGTCTCTGTCCCAATCCCTTTGAACATGGTAGAACAAGAAGGAAGCAGAAGATGTTTTGAGATCAGAAGTGGGAAAAAATGATGGAGGCCTAGGGGGAGAGAGACAGTCACATCAATGGCTGGACATGGAGCTGTTGTTCCTGGAGTGCGGGAGCTGGGCAGGAAGTGGGTCCCCGGGTTACCTGAAGCACACCAGGGGGCTTTGGCCAGCTGGGCTTTATAAAGCAAAAGCTAGAGAGAAAAAATAAGAGAACTCAGGTTCCTGTGCAAATGAGGCCCTAACGTCTTCCAAGGCCTCCATCACAAGGTCAGGCCACAGCTGTCTTTTCTTCCTTCCTTCTGGCTTATGCTCCTTTCAACTCAACTTAGTCACCTTCAGGGATTTCACCAAGATTGAAACACTCATGAGGATGGAGGTAAAGTTAAAAGACAGGGAGAGGATCTTCCAGTGTGGTTGTTACTGGTCCAGTCCCAACATCCCAAGATACACCAAGATTATTTCGTCATTGTCACACAATTCACCAGGACGCCTCATGGGAGCCATAGTACTAGCAAAAACATTGTAAACCTCAACTCTAACAGGGATTCACCCAGAAATGGTGAAAGGTGTTAAAACAGTTCTTGGGGGTCTGCTGACTGAAAGGTTCACTTGATTATAGCCCCATAGAATATTTCGGGAAAAAATTAAGCAGATTAAATTGCTGGACAAGGAGAAAGGATTTCTGTGTGTGTTTCCTTCTACCTGCACCATTTATTTTTTGTTCATGTTTGCCTGGTTGTATTGTACCCTTTATTCCCCACCCTACCCTCCTTTTCCCCCTTCCCCGCTCTGGTCACTCCAACTCCTCTCACTACAAGCTGTTGGTCCATGTTTGGCCCATGGAACTTTTTCTCTTTTTTTGAACTGTGTCCTTTTTTCCCCCTGGGTGTGGACTTGCCCTCCTGGACAGCAACAGATGAGGCTGCTCGGATCTCCAGGAGTAGCTGAGGCATAGTCAGGTCAAGCACATCGGGAACTTGTAGGGCGGATGTGGTGGCTTCTCCAGGATCATTTCTGGTGTCAGTCACTTGTTGCTGGTTCTGTGCCATCTGGGTTTGGGAATGCAACTCTCAGCCAAGGGCTGTGAGGTGTTCGCTGCTGGGGCAGATTTCCCCAGGTGGTTGGTCCGCCTCTCCTCTCTCCTGTAAGCAGTTCTGCCATGGGGTCACAGCCACTCGTGGTGGCTTTCTTCTCCCATTGATTGGCAAAGGAGTTAGCCTCTTAAACGCTGCACATTGCTGTGGGTCCGGGGTTTGATTCCCCAGGGCCAGAGATGATGCAGGCAGGAATCTGTGACAGGTCATCTCAGTCGCTAGTTTCACCTTCCTGTGTCAGTGGTTCCCAACACAGTGCTTGTCCCACCCAGGTGGTAAGTGTGTCCAGGGCCATTATTACTTCCTTTCCCCTGCATTATAGCTGTGGCTGGAGATACTGGAATTTTTTCTTCCTAGTGCAGGTTTATTGAGGGTGGGGTAAACCAGATGTGTTCCCCCTGCCCCGAGCCTGCCCCCTGTCCCTGCCCACATGGAGACAGAGACCAGCTTCTCTGCCTGAGATTCCTGGACCCAAAATCCCTGAGACCCTGAGGTCCTGGTGGTATATATAGGACTCATCCTTGCCCCCCCTCATCCCCGTCCTAGGCCACTGGCAGGGTTGTGCTGGAGCAAGGGCCTGCCTGGTTCAAAAGGACCTCATGCCGGGCACGGTGGCTCATGCCTGTAAGCTTCAGCCTATGAAGCAGCCGGGGCTAGGGATCATGGTTCGAGTCCTGCCTGGGTCCCGTAGCAAGATCTAGCTCCAAAAAAATAGCTGGGCATGGTGGCACGCACCTGTAATCCCAGTTACTTGGGAAGCTGAGGCTGGGGATTTTTTGAGCCTGTGGTACCCCGGGCAACGAGAGCCTGCGGCAAATATAGCGAGATTTAGTCTGAAAAAAAAAAAAAAGGACCTCAGCTCCCACCTCCAGCCCAACAAGGCTCACTGGGCCAGGCCTGGAAGACAGAGCCTAGCAATCCCCTCTCACCGCTCCTTTGGGTGTGCCCCACCTCCACCCTCGGACACTGAAAGGGTGGAGGCGAGGGTCTCCAGCCCCAAGGCCCCTAAACCCCGAGATCCTGAGAGCCTGGTGGTACCCACACCATTTATATGAACTTCTTTCTCTCCTGTTCATCTTTTAATTGATTAATTCATGCATTACTTTATTCTGTCTTAGAATTTAAGGACACATAAAACACAAGATGCATACAATATAATAAAAAGTTTACTCTGAATTAGTTGTCCTTTTTAAAAGAAACATGATTTCCTTTTCACTGAGTAAACACAAATGGACACAATTCTCAGAAATATGAAAGTCTCAGACTTAAAAAGTGAGGCAAGCAAAGCATGAACATAGTCAATATCTCTACCAGTTTCAGCTCAAGGTTTCCAAACTGCACATCTTTTGGGTTTTGAGCACATTGTGATGATTTATTTGGGTATGTGTGAAGGTATTGTACGGAGTGTTTCATGCAATTTCACAGACCTACATTCAGAGGAAGTCTGCTTATTTCATATTTAAAGCAAAGAAAAATAAAATAAAAACGACAGAAGCCTCAAGTACTTCAGATACCAGAGTTCCATGTATAAAATGACTATTGGAGGCCAGGCATGGTGGTGCATGCCTGTAGGCAGCAGCCTAGGAAGCCGCGGCCAAGGCCAAGGATCGTGGTTCGAGTCCCACTGGGGCCACATAGCGAGACTTAGTCCCCCAAAAAATAGTTGGGCGTGGTGGCACACACCTGTAATCCCAGCTACCTGGGAAGCTGAGCCTGGGAATGGCTTGAGTCTGTGGTACCCCGGACAGCATGAGCCTGCGGTTCCACAGGCAAAAATAGCGAGACCTAGTCTCACAAAAAAAAAAAAAGACTTGGTCCTTAAATGGTAAACCAGTAGCATATTCACCCTTGAATATCAATTGTGCCCTAGTTTTGCATATAAAGAAATTATTGGACGTAAGCAATACAAGGACAGCGGACTCACTTGGTGCCCATCAGCTTGCCCTCTCCTCCCCTTTCACACACAGAAGAGATGTGATAGTTGCACTGTTTGGCATCCTTGACACCAGCATCTGTTTTGACTGCGTTTCGGAATCTCCTTTGTTGGCGCTTCCTGGTTCTCAGTCCCTCAGATTCTGAGGCTGAGCTTCCCAGCATTCAGCATTAACTCCCAGCAGAGTTGGTAAGCAGCAGAGCTCTGTAATTCCGCATCCAAAGCATGATGGAGGCTTGGCATTATTGCTGTTCCCTTTCTTTTTCTATTTTTTTAACTTGTCATCACACTTACACCAAAGTACCAGAGACTCTTCACCACAGTCCTTTACCTTTGCTCCCCCTTCCTGCCTCTGCTAACGGCAGTTGTGCAATCAGAATCCAAGGGTTTATTTCAATTTGGTTTTGTCTGTTCCTTCCCTTTGAATCTTAATAATCCGATATAAGTGAAATCATCCAATGCTTGTCTTTCTCCTTCTCTCTTTCCTTAGCATACATATAGGTACACATATGCACACACGCACACACATGCACGTGTGCACACAACATACATGCACACATGGGATCTGTAGGTAGAAAATATCCTAAGATGGTCATATCACTCCATATCATTCTGTGCTATTTTTGGTTATCGGAACATTCCCACAAACTCCAGACACATTTCGACCTGTTGGCTGTCACCACAGAGGTTCTCTCAGTCGGATAAAATAATAAACAATTGTATTCATGATAGGGGTTTTCCAATGTCAAATACCAATTGGCTGACCCAGGAGTTTAGGAAACGTTCTATATATACACTGGCCTAATAGCACCTCTTTCTTATAAAAGTAGGAGCAATTTGCCTTTGCAGAATAAAGATTGTCAAGCCAGGTGTTAGAGAACGGACAAAGCCAGTGTCCCGTTCTGGTGTCATGGTTCATGGGTCTGTATTTATTAAAGTATTCAGGAGGAAAATTCATGTTTACAGGACATAGTTCAGGTCCATTCAAAACCAGATTCGTAATTAAAAGCTTTTTTTTTTTTAAGTTTAAAATCTCTTAAACAAGCATAATTGGAAGGGCCACAGATTCAAATGAACCCAGACTACAGTACATTTCCCCATGCCCTGCCTGCCACTAAAGCCTTGCTCCTCGCCCCACTGCTGCGGGCGTCCCAGATTGAGAAGGGGAACAGTGAATGGAAGCGAATGCCCTCAAAGTCCCTCAGGTACACAGAAATTAACGCCTGCAAAGAAGGATCAGTATCGTGACTGTGTAAGTCAAAGGGAGTCTTTTCTTTGAATTGGACTGGAATTCCTCAGTCCCCAAAGGGCAGGCTTACTGAGGGCCTCAGAAGCTGGCTAATTTTCTGCCTCCACGTGTTCAACCGTCCAGAGTTCTCTGGTTCCAATCAAGAGGGTTCCACCGGTCGGCTCCCACCTTTCTGTCTGCCCAAGTGTTTGTGCCTGGCCTCACTTTTCCCAGCTCATGAGCAGATCCCAGGAGGGCTGGACCAGGATCCCTCAGTAGCCTCTCTGACTCCACTGGCCGCCTGACCCTGCCCATGTGCTCAAAATGGCTGTTCCTGGGATGCTGGGCATCATCAACTCCACCAGCAGCCCTGAGGCAGGACGGGTGTGGCAGGAGGGGCTTTGGTGGTTCTCTCAGAAACTAAAGTACCGGCCAGTAAGGTGGAGGAGAGACGATGTGGTTGCAAAGTTTTCTGTTTATTTCATTTTTTCATTTTTTTAAAATTGCCAGCACACACACACATTTTCAAGGCTATACACCCGGCGGTTCTCCCACCACTCTCACCACCTTCTCACCCTTGAACCATCATCTTAATCTCTTATGCCCACCTACCCATTTAACCCCCCCCCCTTGCTCTATGCTTCTGTTCTGCTGACAATTTGTTAGTTTTAAGTTTTACTTGTCCTTTTGTTCGCTTTTCCTATATCCTGCATATAAGTGCGATCATTCGGTATTTCTGTTTTTCTTTCTGGCTTATTTCCACTAGCATGATTCCTTCTAGGTCCATCCATGTTATCACAAATGCATCAAATTTATCTTTTTTGATTGCTGAGTAAAATTCCATTGTGTACTTATACCATAACTTTCTGATCATTCATCTGTTTGGGGGTATTTGGGTTGTTTCCATATCCTGGTTATTACAAATAATGCCCAAAGTTTTCTTTCATAGTTAAAATTATTCAGAAGTATACAGTCTCATGCCACAAGTCAGGCAGAGAATTTTCTTGTTAGAAATGTTCTCAATTCCCCATCCCAAATCATAGAAGTACTCTGACTCAGTGCAGCTCTTGCACGTCACTCCCTGAATAATTGTCTTCACTCTCCAATGGCCTGGTCCAACTTTTCCACTTAACATTGTTTCAGAAATGCTCTCTGACATTTTTCGCTGTAATGTCCACGTTCACATTCACATTTTATCATTTGCTCCAGATTGTTTGCTGCAGTATGAGTGATCAACAGATACCACCTGAACAAGAAACCATCTCTGTCCATGTGACTTTTTCGTTCAAGTTCTAAGGCTTATTGCTCAAAGGCCTGAAACAGAAGAAAAAAAGTATGAATCTTTTCATTGCTTTTAGTAAGTATTGCCTTAGGAGGCAGTGTCTAACTTCCTTTAAGATCACAGGGTTTTTGTGTTTTTTTTTATACTATCGCTTTTCACTGAACTAACATTGGCTTACAACACCATATATGATTTAGGGTATTGCACCTATTTGGATATCTATACTTCCACACCTACTACCAAAGCTCCTATCATCCTCTGCCACAGTAGGACCATAAGGTTTCAAACTTGGACGAAATTTTATTCAACTGGTTCTGCCATCCCACCTGTGTGATGGTGGGGAATGGCCTGCCCGCTGAGTCACAGTCCTCTGACATGTGACATGACATCAAACACAGCTCTTCTTTTCAGAAAGCTTATGGGAAAGGTGGGCACAGTAAGTGTTGGCTATTATTACTACTGTTACTATTATTGCTATTATTGCTACCAGCAACATGCCTGTCCCCACAGCCTCACATTGTTTCGTCATTTAAATTGATTTTTGTTTATTAAGCAGGTTTAAAATGGTACTTCTTTGTATTTGTTTACACCTTTTTCAAGTGCTATCTTCTGTGTGCTTTTCTGGGATGTCTGTTTTGTTCCCCTTTGAACAAACACATTATGAGGTGATTTTCCAGAGTTTAATAATTTCTAAACTACTTTTCAATAACTAGTGCCTATCCACTCACTGCAAATGTTTCTTTTCACCTGTTGCTTCCTTTTTTTTTTCTTAACCTTTGGCCCGTATTTTCCTTTCTGATCCTGTTATGGCTTCATCACTTGACAGATTTCCCTCTCATAGTTGGTGTTACAATCTATCAAATAATTGCTTTGGAAAGCATTTGTTCTGCAAAAAGGGCTTTTCAGGCAGAGTTGATGGAGGACAGCTTGTACTGATGACCTCTGGCCAACCTGAGCACTTGCTGTTCTGGAAGAAGTCCAAATTCAGCCAAGATAAGTTGTGTCGCTAGCATCTCCTGGAGATGCTCTCACAGAATACAAGGCCCGTGCTTTGTGCATGCATACAAGGCAAATATTCACAAAGTTAATACTGTGGTCCTGACCCAAATGAAACAAGGAATCAACAGTTCATGGACCCCACTGCTGTCTTCAATCAAAGACAGCAGTGGCAAAAGCTGGTTTGTGCACTGTCACTGACTTTATACATCAAGAGAAAACTTAGCTCCTATTGGTGTGAGCTGTGTTACTGCTTTGATGAGCCAAAAGGAACTCTGTGGGCTGCATTGGGGTTTAAGGTTTTGCAGCACAGCAAAATACTTCTAAAATCCCGTGGCTAAATGAAGCCAGGGCTCTGAGGTTAAGAGGTAAGGGGAATCAAGAAAAGGTCAAAGGGGTGGTGCTGAGGAAAAAGTACAATAAATAACTATTTTCAGAAAAAGTAGATAACTCTAGGGAGAGGCAGCAAATAAAGAAAAGTCAAATCCTGGGAACTTACGGAGTGTGTGAACAGTTAGGAGAGTAGTTGATATAAGTTGCTCTTTTTAAACGGCTAATAGATTTGGGAGTGAGGGCTGCAGTAACAGAATTTGAAGAGTTATGAATTTGTTCACCTAAACCATGCATAGTGGTGTAAACCAACATTACTTCGAGTAAAATAAGCAATAATTCTAAATAAATATTCTAATAAAAACATTTCTGTATCACACTGGTCTCCTTAAAAAAATAATGCTCACTTCAGTAGCACTAAAACTGGAATGATGCAGATAAGATGAGTATGGTCCCTCAATGAAGATGGCACAATTTGTGAAGCTTTCTATGTTTTGGGGAAATGGCTCACAAGATCAACTTGATGCCAAAGAAAAGGGCAGATCCACAGCAGGGCCACTGACGCTTGTGACTCGGAGGCCTGGCTTGCAAACCCTTACCTAGCACATCTCCCTTTTTTCTTTCACCAGCCCCATTTTCTCTCATGCCTCTATGATAAACTCAGCCACAGAGACACAAAAATAATAAAATAAAATAAAATAAAAGCATCATTCAGACGAAGCTAGTCTAGGTCAGTATACAGCTTTTAAGTGCCTCCTAAACTTTCAAAGACCATGATCCTTCCCAATACAGAACACTCTTGACATCAGCTCCCAGGTCGTACTCTCAACTTCTCCTTCCCCTCTCAATTCACATTATTGTCCATGTTAATACCCCATCTCTTAGCTATCTTCAGACCTAATTTCCCAGCACCCCTCTCTTGTCTGATCTTTCTTTGCTCTTTCCTTTTCAAGCCCATAACTGGTAGGTTGTGGCTCCTAAAATAAAGCCCAGGCTCAATGCTGACACTCTCTTCTTAAGTGAACTTGATCAGTCAGCACATATCTTGCAAGAACCTTCAAAGGACTGAGGAGCCTGGCACAATAAGAAATAAAAACCAAATAAGATAATATTTCTACCTTCAGTGCACTAACAATCTGGATGAATAAATAAAACATGTCCATATGGGAAAATAGCTAGAAAGACAAAGCAAGGAAAATGCCACCTGACTCAATACTCAAGGAAAAGTTGGGTTTAGACAGATTCTTAGCGAGTCTATAAAAGGCAGCCAAACATTCTGAAAGTGGAGGAAGTGGTTCGAGGATGAGTCCCAAGCTGGCTTCATCCTTCTACACTAAGGACTGAGCACTGTGCCGCAGATGGGGAGGTTCCTACGTATCATGATGTCACAAAGACTCCTCAGCACATTCCAACCAGGCTTGTGCATGTAAGGGGTCTGTCACCCAACTGAGGACCTCACTGAAGAGGACCGTACAGGTCCAAAATACCATGGAAAGCTGCGTCTCTGGTGGTCAAATGCCTAGTGTCAACCTTCTCTTCTTCTAGTCAGGTCCACGGTCACAGCTAGAATGAAACTGCTCTTCCAGGCTCAGGCTGAGAATGCCAGGGTTGTCTGAGAGTTCTGACCTACCCCAATCAAAATACAAGTTCTTACAGGTAAGAGAAAAGAGTGGGTTTCTGGGATGTGAGGTTGTTTTCTGGCTTCCAGAAATATCCGACTTAGAAGGAAAAGAAATGAATATTTAATACCTTTGGATGAAACTCTGTCCCACATAGCCATGTGCATGTGACACACTGGAGAAGAAACTTAAATATATTAAAAATTATATTGTTTTCTTGTAGGAATATTCATGTTCTCACTTGATTCCTACATTTTATTTATAGCCTTTAGGAATACATTTCATTGATGTGAGAATATGTAGAAATCTTACTGCTTTAAATGCTTTGTCTGATTACTCTGTCAACCACTTCATATAAAAATTGCTTTGTGTTTTCTGGAAAGTAACAAAGGTCCTTGCTAACATACAAACCAACAGATGAACAAGTTCAAGCCCTCATCTAAAAGTGTGGAATTATATACCCCTGAGTCTACAGTGTTGTAAACCAGTGTTACCTCAGTTAAAAAATTCAAATAAACAAAGTGCCAGGTATATACATTCCCACAACTGAATTCACCACTAAGATCTGTCTGACCATTTTCTCAACAAGTCTCTAACCGCAGCTGTTTGTTAAAACAGTCATTTGACTCTTTGACACAAAAGCATGAAGAGACTACATCATTGACAATAACATGAGGCAGAAAGATGCTAAAGAAGTTCTTAACAAAGGAAGGTTATGCAAATATAACTTTGAATTTATTCTACACAGAAATGTCCTTCTTTCTGCCTTTCACCAAAAACATACCAAAATTATGTGCTCTCAATCATCTCAGTTCACTTTAGTTCAATAATCCTCCATAGCTCCATCAGCTCTGGACTAGGGTCTGTGCCTCCTTTGTTTAGAAAACAAATAAAAAAGTGCACCCCAAAGAACACCAGTGCATGTACAGGTGCAAGATGACATCATTGATTAAATGCATGGATATGAGGTGAGTGAGATGTGGGGATGTAGAGGTCTTTGCATAAGGATATCCAGACTGAACCAATAACTGGAAACTATTCTTGTGGGATATCTAGAATCTATATCTACATACTTGGGAAAGGAAATACCCCATAATGGGTCCATGGATCCTTTTTTCTTTTTCCTTGTTTTTCTTTTTAAGTTAAATTTAACTTTTTCCTTGATTGCACACGTATATGTATATATATATATATATATATATATATATATATATATATATATCACATCATCGTCTACCCCAAGGCTCTCCCACCACCCCATCACCCAAAAACCATCTTATCTTTTGTGCCCTTCCGCTCCCTCACTCTTAACCCCCTCCCCTGGATCTTTTTTCTTATAAAACTATAAGAGAAGAACTTGAGTTTGGGGTCACAAACTGGTCAGGGTGATAAGGTATCTTGAAAACCAATTATTTGAGTCTAACCCCTTCCCCTCTCCCCCATGTAAATTTCCTCTCGAGGACAGCATGTTCTAAATGCACCTTTCTCTCCCTGAACTCGGGGTGATGTGAAGGTCCAAGACCTTGGGGTCAGGACGTGTTTCCACAGTCCTCATGTTCTGCTTGGGGAGTAAGTCCACAGAGTTCTGTTACTGCCTATATTCAGCCTTGGGTGTAATTTTTAGTATTGAAATGAAGCACAGGTTGCTTTGGATATTGTTTCTCCCAGGTTTTTCATGCCACTTATCTGTGGTTTTGGCTCTTTCCGTGTCCTTCCTGCAAAGGAACATATTTGGGTACAGATGACACTTTTCTTAACCAGGCGGCTACAGATCCTGCTCAGTGATAATTGCCCATTCGTAGGAATGTTGACCTTCTTGACCCATTTAGAAAAGACTTTTGTATGTTAACATTCACAGAATAAGAAATGTTTTATTCTTTGTTTTCTCCATCAGAGGTTTATAAAGTTCAAGTGCATTGGGATACATCCTTGAAGGAACAAATATTTCCAGGAATGTGATAAAGTTTCTACTTCCCAATAAACTGCGTGAGCAGCCTCTCTCAGTGGAGAGGAAGGGGCTATGGCTCCAGGATTCTCCCAAGTAAGTAGGAAAGTGAAGCCACTTCTTGGGATGTTCCCTTAATTAATCCTCCATTAATGGAGGCACTGCTACTTCCCTGGATCCTTGTCAGTCATTTTCTCACTAGCAGAGAGGGTGAGATCTTTCTTTTTTTTCCCTGTGACTATGAGACTTTACTGAAACTCCGGCTTTGATGATCTCCTAAATCCCTTTCCACCATCACAAGACATGTCTGAGATGGTGAGGCACCAGGCTTTCAAGTGCTAAAAGTCTCACTGGCATTTACTGAATTTCTTTCTGTATAAAAATTTAAGTCCAAACATAGCATATGGTTTTAAACACTGGCTGTTGTGCACAATATCTTACAATCTGGACATTAGATGTGGAAATATTTTTTCCGCAGAAGCAAAATGTCATCATGTTGCATACAGGCCAAAACTTTATTTTGCCAGGGTGAAAAAATTCAAAAGAATGATTTACCTCATTTTAATTTTAATCATTTGGTTCCTGAAAGTTTTTCATCACATGAGCCCCTCTATTATTAGAACTCAATGATCAAAAATAAGTCCCAAGACCAAAATGATATTTCATTGGAGTGGGAGGGAAAGAGGGAGGTTTAGGAGGAGAGTGAGGTAGCCCCCCTCTCAGAAAAAGGTTTAGTATGTTGATGTTAATGCAATCTACAAAATAAGCCTCAAAGTAGAAAACTGATGCACACAACATACTGTCATGGACAGAACACTGCGCGCTAAACTGCTAAGAGCTCACTGGTATTTTGGAAGTCAGTTGTGGTCCCCAAAGATGAGCAGCTTGCTTTTCTCAAGGTTAGCAGTTTGCTAACCTGTCAATATTCACCCCCTGGGGGCTGTTGTCACTCCCCTGCTGTCTCTCTGACCTTTGTGCTTCCTCCCTGTCTTTATTCAGCTCAATTCTTTATGGGCTCAGAATATGAAATGCACTAGTTTTGTCCATCAATTGAACACATTCAAATGTTTTTCTTAAAGATGTTTATTTTCCTCCAAATGTACTGTTTGCTATAATGTTCTGAAGACTTCACTATCCTGTCCCCAAATGTTGAGATTCAAGAAGCCTTTCTCAAAAATCACTAACCTCATTTCTTCAATGTCTTGTATGTTAATTTAGTTCCATATGTAATTATTCATGTGAGCTTTCCTGGGGTGATTGTAGGTATGTATATACATGTATATATTTACATATCTGTATTTACATGTCAGATATCTATAAGCTTTTTACCACAAGCTTTTTCAAGCTCTTACCATTTGACAGTACGACCTAAGTATGTCTTAGGCTGCTGTGAGGGTCAAATATGTTAATATGTATGAAATGGCTAATAAAACATCAAATATCCAGCAAATGTTATGTAATTGTTAGGTTTGTTTGTTTGTTTGTTTGTTTTAAGCCTACTTACTCTCCTAGGAATAAAACCAAACTTAGATTTGTCAAGTGGCATACCCACAGCTACACGGTCTTCCCATGTCTCACGGGTTTTTGGTCACAGTGTCCATGACGCCCTGGAAGGGGGAGGAAACCTTTTAAGAGTGGGGCTATCAGCCACCCTGGTCTCCGTTCTGGAAGCTGAGAGAATGTGTTCATTGCCCAGAGTCCATAGCTTCCACCTCTCCTGCAACTGTTGTGCACAAGGTTAGTTAAACAAATCAACTCTTTGACACAATTGAACTGACTCTCTTGCTGCAGCCTCCCAGCTCCCTCTGCACATCCAGGCCCTTCTTTACCCACAAAGTTCCAAATCTAAGAGCAAACTGGCGTGGAAGTAAGGAAGAAGATACATTTAGAAGATACCACCAGATTCTGTCCAAAGGAAAAAAAAGTGGGTAAATATTTTTCCAGTGATCAACAACCCAGCAAAACAAGAAAGGGGGCTTTTGCAACAATTTTTCAAGCTCCTTTAAAAAAAATATTTATTTATTTATTTTTAAATTTTTTAATTTTCTTCATTGCTTTTTTTATTCTTTGAATAATACTCATAAATGATTTATCTCAATCTTAGCTAAGATTAATTCAAATTTAATCCATACATTGAAGTGACTTTTTTTCACTATTGAGACCCATAAATTTATTTACAACTAAAGCGATATAATGAAAAGGTTAATGATGGCATCTTGGATTCAGACTGTGACATAAACAAAGGAAGAAGTGGAATTCCCTCAGCCATATGGCTGGCGGCAGATCTTTAGACAATCAATTGCTTCCTGAGGTATTCCTTCATCGCCAAGCATTGCCAGGTTTTTTTTTTTAATAATATATATATGTATATATATTTCACATCTTTGTATTCACCCACCACTTCCCCTCCCTGACCTCTCCCACTCACCTCCCCCCAGTTGTGTACTTTAGTTTGGTTGTTAGCTTGTTTTGATTTTCCTCCTGGTCTTTTGTTTGTTTTTCCTATGTCCCATATATTAGTGAAACCATTTGGATTCTGTCTTTTTCCAAAAAATATGGAATGCTTCACGAATCTTCATGTCATCCTTGCACTGGGGCCATGCTAATCTTCTCTGTATCGTTCCAATTTTAGTATATGTGCTGCTGAAGCAAACACGACAAGTTCTTTAAAAAGAAAAATGGGGATGCAACTAGTGAAGATGTACGTGGCCGTTGGTGTGTGTGTGGACTTCAAAGCTTTCCCCCTTCCAGATTTTAGATCTAGTGAATCAGAATACAGTGAAAAGGTGAATGAGAATCCCTCGGTGGATGCTTCACCCAGCAAATTAAATTTCTTCAGAAGTTGGCTTTGAACTTTTGGGAACTAAGAATAATGTGCAAATTTTTGTGTAGATTTACGTTTCGGCTCCTTGGAATAAATACCTAGGATGAAAGTATATTTAGCTTTGTAAGAAACTGCCAGATTCTCTTCCAGAGGGGCTGTGTCCTTTTCCATTCCCTGAGCAGTTCCTGCTGACCCATACCTTGACCAAGATTTGTAATTGTAAGTTTGGGACATTTTAGCTATTCTCACATGTGTGCAGTGATAGGTCATTGTTGTTTAATATTAACAATTCCCTCATGAAAAAATGAGATTGAGTATTTTTTTAGTTTTCATTTTCTTATTTTCATATAACACTGGTCATATTTGTGTAGGTATTGTTCCCCTTAGGTATGGCCCTCCCATCAATAATGCACCCCTAGATACTAAGTATCTTCATAAGCTTGTTTATCATCTATAAGTCTTCTTTGATGAGTGGTGTCCAGACCTTTTAAGTAGTCCCTAATGGAGTTTTATTTTTCTTATTGTCGAATTTTAGGAAATTTGAGTACAAGTCCTTTATCAAATATTTTGTCTTACAAATGGTTCTGTAGCCACCTTTAAAAATACCTCTTCTCCACAGTGCTCTCTTTTGGGTTTCAAGTTACACTTCAGACAGACCATCCAATGTTATTGTACAGGTCACTACAGCTCTGTTCATTGTTTTTTCAGTCTCATTGTTGTTGTGTCTGCCTCACTTTGAATAATTCCATGGAAATTATTGCGGACCATTGACCTGTTTCTGCTGTGCTCAACATGCTATCCAGTGATCGAACCCATCCACAAATTTATTATCAATTTTATTTATTTTTTTCTTTGACTTGCTTTTATTATCTTTTCATTCAGCTTACACAATATTTTGTATCTGTGGAAGAATTCAAGTTTATGGAATAAAAGGAACTGCTTATGGTTTAACACAGCAAATACAACAAGGTAAGTTACGGAAGGCGTAGCATTAACTCCATTATATAATATACACTTTTTGATCTATAATACATTTAATTTTAAAAAGAGACGTTGTATTGGGTCGCCACATTTTTATACATATTCATATGTAGAAAAACACAAGAAGTTTCTGATACCTCAACAGAGGAACCCTTTCCATGATCACAGGGAACCAAGTATTTCTAGAAGGTAAAGCTATGAGTTTACAGAACAGCAAAACACCAAAACACTTTAAGCAAAAACACTATTTTTAGCAAAGAAGTAATTTTCTCATTTTCTAAACTGGGCATAAATAAATTCTTCCCAGTGGAACCAAAATTTCCTGAACCTCTTTCAGTGTCCTCCAAAATTTGAACTTCTTCTATTTCTGGATAAAAAATTCTTTCACAAATGAACTGTGCAATTCAGTCACCCCTTTTGACTTCAAACTTTTCTTTGCCAAAATTAAACAGTACAACACCAACATTTCCTCTGTAATCTTCCTCTATGACACCAGCTTCTACACTATGAAGTGTTTTGCAGCCAAGTCAGAACGTGGAGCTACTCTTTCATAACATCCAGAAGGAAGAGCTCTCTGAATATCAGTTTTCACAAGGCCTTCTCCATAGGTGGTACCGTGTAATCATAGGCACTATACAGGTCTTAGCCCGTGGCCCCGGGCCGACCCCTTGGATGGGGCGACAGCGTGTTCCAAGAGCCCGACAAAGCGGAGGCGCAGCGGCGGGATTCCGCGGGCCGAGCCCGCTTGCTGGGTGAGATGGCTAGCGTCTCTTCCCAGCAGGGCATGGCACAAAGACTGCAGCGATGGAGCAGAGGGAGCAAGACAGCTTCGTGAACACAGCCGCCGAGAAAAAGAGCTATTATTCATTTTAGATGCTGTATATTTCACCCTTTGGATTTCCATTCAGTTTTTTTTATTACTGTGTTTGTATCTCTCTTGCTAACCCTATTCTTAAAACCTATTCCCTCCACTTTTTCTTGTAGATCCTTTAACACATTTACCAGTGTAATTTTGAATCCCATCATCTGGATCTGTTTCCACTTATTGATGTTTTCCTTTAACCCGGGTCATATTTTTCCTGCTTTTTACATGAAAATTGTTATTTTCTAATTTCTATTTGTTTATCTTACTTTTTAAAAATTTACTTTCTATTTTGAAGGAACTACAGATTCATAAGTAGCAAAACTGAAGTATGATGACCAGGTGAAAACATGAGAACCTAAAGTATGCTGAAGCACAGTAACCTAAAAATACAGCCAAGGGGTCTAGATAAACAAACCAAGACTTACTGACTCTCCTTGAACCGTCCTCATTCTGTCTTCTGTCACATCAGGCCATGTACTACCACCAGTGATAGCCCACCTGGAACATCAGTACAACATTAACTCCCTAGTAGAGATGCTCAGCCTTTGGATATAAATCTGCTGAGTCAGGGCCAGTACTGATAAACCTGATTCTTGCCAACCCTGGTGTCCTCGTCCCCCCATTACCAGCCTCCATAACTGGAGCAGTGGCCAGGTACAGTTCTCGTTCCCTGATTGGCTGCTTTCAAAACTACTGCAAAAAAGGGATCATATATACCCCCTACCTAAATTTCCCTCATTGGTAACATCTTGTGTAACTATAGTGCAAGAGCAAAACCAGAAAGCTGACATTACTAAAGTCCATAAAGTTTATTCCAGTGTCATAAATTTTATATTTGTGTATGGGTGTGTGTCATTTGAACACAAGTGTAGACTCATATTGCAATCTCCCTGAGTAAGATACAGAGTGGTTCTATCTAGCCATATCCACCTGTCTCCCACACCTAACTCTTGGCAATCACTAATCTGTTTTACATCTCTACAATTTCGTTACTTTAAAAATGTTATATAAATGATATTGTACACCACAATCTTATGATATTGATTTCTTTTGATCAGCATAATTTTCTTGTGATCCACCTAAATTTTAAAATCTATCCATAATCTTTTCATTTCTTTGTAGCATAGCATTCCAAAGCATGGATGACCACTGTTTAACGATTCAACAGTTGAAGTACACTTAAGCTATTTCTGCTTTTTGTCTGTTGTGAATAAAACTTTTATAAATGTTTGTGTGCAGATATTGATGTGAAGATAAGCTTTCATTTCCCTGTGATAAATTCTGAAGATTACAATTTCTGAGTTGAATGATAAGTACACAATGAGTTTGATATGAATTTGCCAAACTATTTTCCAGAGTGTCCAGAAATTCAGTTTCCCATCATCAGTTTGAATGGCCAATTTCTCCATTCTTACCAGCATTTAGGTTTACAATTTGCTTATGTTTTCAGATTTTTGGCATTCCAAAAGGTGTAAATTGATATCTCTTTGTCATTTTAATTTGCATATCCATACTGGCTAATGACATCAAACATTTTTACATGTGCCTCATCCACACTTGTGTATCCTCTTTGATAATATATCTGTGTCTTTTGCCAGTTTTTACATTGGATTGTTTAGGCTTGTTAAGGTTGAATTTTAAGTGTTCTTTACTCTAGATACACGTTTTTTGTGAGACGCGTGGTTTACAAATAATTTCTCCAACTTTATTTTTTTTTGTCTTTAAAGCATCTTTCACAAAGCAGAAGCTTTTAATTTTTACAAAGTTCAACACACAGTTTTTTCTTGGATCACTTTTTTTGTCTTTTCCCTTAGCCCTAGGTTCCAAATATTTTTCTCCTTTAAATTTATTATTTTAGCATTTTAGATTTACATCCATTATCCATTTCTAGTTAATGCTAATGTTGTATAAGACATGAGATTTAATTCAAGGCTCAGTTTTTTGTTTGTTTTTTGTTTTGTTTTGTTTTGTTGTTTTTATTTTTTGCCCATGGCTGCCCAATGGCTCTACCAGAGTTTGTTGAAATGTCTATCTTTCCTCCATCAAATTGCTTTTGCAGCTTTGACCCAAAAACAGGCATAGCTTTGTGGGTCTATGTCTGATCTCTCTGTTCTGTTGATCTATGTTTTCATCCTTTTGCCAGTATCATTCTTTCTAAATTTTGAGAGGTATATAAGTCTGGTAGAATGATTCCTCCCTTTTTCATTCTTTTTCAAAATTGTTTTAGCCCCTCTGGGTCAATTATCTTTCCATAGAAATTGCAAAATATGCTTGCCTACATCTGCACAAACATTGCTGAAATTCGTATAACAATTGCATTAAATATGCAGATCAATTTAGGAGGAACTGGTGACATCTTTTGTACTTTCATTATTTTTCGTTTACTGACAGTCTTGAAGCTATGTGTTAAAGATATTCTGTATTTTCTAATTTTCTCCCTAAACCATATTGAGTTTTGTTCTTAGCAAGTAAATTACTGATTGATTTTACCCATTTTTAGGACAGGTTTGTATCAGTTTTACCTTTCATCCTAGGGAGAATCCATAAATCTGGGAATAATGTTCTTTACTCCTAAAGTGCAATCTTTCTATGCCTTCAGTCAGATTTCTGATGTCTTGTCCAGTTCCCTTAACTTGAGTTGAATTAAACTATTTTCACTATGATGGGTACAGTTGAAATCCTGGCTCCTGTCTTTTAACCTTCCTGTTCTTGTTTGGCCTCTGCACTCCTTGGATTTTAGTTTCATTCATGTACAATTTAGGAGTCTTCCAAGAATTTGAGAGGAGTTTACATGCAGATTTAAGAACTTCCTTCTTCCCACCCTTGTGGAGCCCTCCTTTCTAAAGTTTATTCCCTGCATATACAGCCAAGTCAGGAACCGTGAACTTTGTTCTTTGATTCCAAAGGCCATTGATATTACAGCTTCTGCCATGCATTGTGGTCATTTCATTGTAGATGTGGATTTGATCTATTAAACTTCTCTTCTTCCACTGGTCTGAGTCCCTCCAGTTTCTTCTTTCTTTAGGACGTTTTCTAATATTTGCAAAGTTGTGTTTTCTAATTTAGACAGGAATTTATAACTGTTGCTAGTGAGTGGTTGGCTTGATATAAGCAAGTCCACCATTATCACTTTGCTCTTTCTTAGAACCACAGTTCATAGATACTCAGTTTTTTCCCCCCACATCACAATAATGTGAATTTTGCAATAAAGCAAGTCACAGGATTTTTTTTTGTTTCCAGTGTGTACACAAGTTATATATACATCATATTGTAATCTACTAAGTATGTAATGGAATTATGTCTAAGAAGCACAATGTACTTACCTTAAACAACTTTATTTTTTGCTAAAAAATGCCAATGATAATCAGAGTCAGTGAGTCTTAATCTTCTTCCTGGTGAAGGTCTAGCCCTGATATTGTTGGCTGTTGACTGATCAGGGTGGTAGTTGCTGAAATTTGGGGTCCATGTGGCAATTTCTTAAAATAAGACAACAATTAAGTTTGCCACATCATTTGACTCTTCCTTTCACAAGAGATTTCTCTATAGCAAGCAATGCTGATTAAGCACTTACCCACAGCAGAATTTTTTTCAAAATTGAAGTTGTCTCTCAAATCCTGATGCTGTTTTCTCAACTAAGCAACACGTCATATTCTAACCCTTTTGTTGTCATTTCAACAATGTTCTCAGCATCTTCACCAGGAGTAGATTCCATCTCCTCCTCTTTGCTTATGAATATAATCTCTTTGCTTATGAATAAGAGCAAATGCTGTCACATCTTCAGGCTCCCCTTCTAATTTCAGTTCTCTTGTTATTTCCACCACATCTGCAGTTCTTCTAGTGAAGTCTTGAATCCTTCAGTTACCTCCTCCAATGAATCATGAATGTTTTTAATGGATCTAGTGTGATGACTCCTTTGCTGAAAGTCTTCAATCAACTTTGCCCAAATCCATCAGAGGAATTACTATCTATGGTAATTATAGCCTTATGGAATGTATTTCTTAAATACTAAGACTTGAAATTTGAAAGTACTCCTAAAACATTCAGCAAACCATGCTGTAAGCAGATATATCATTTATAAGGCTCAAAGTAGATTTCACATAATTCTTAAAGACCCTGGGATTTTTGAAGATGCTAAATCATCACTGACTTCAACTTAAAGTCATCAATAGCGTTAGCCACTAACAAGTGAGTCAACTTGATTTCCTATCTCTGCCTATGAGTCCTAACTGGCATTCAACAAAAGGTTATGTCATCTGTGTTGGAACTCTGTATTAGTACAGCCACCTGTATCAATCATTTTAGCTTGATCATCTGGATAACTTGCTGCAGCCTCCATATCGGCTGCTTCTCCTTGCACCTTGCACTTTGATATTATGGAAACAGCCTCTCCATAAAACTTTTCTGCTACAGTTTCCTTGCCTCTGTCAACCTTCATAGAATTGAAGGGTTAGGCCGGGCACGGTGGCTTGTGCTTGTAAGCTTTAGCCTATGAAGCGGCCGGGGCTAGGGATCGCGGTTCGAGTCCCACTTGGGGCCCGTAGCGAGACCTAGTTCCAAAAAAAATAGCTTGGCGTGGTGGTGCGCGCCTGTCATCCCAGCTACCTGGGAAGCTGAGGCTGGGGAATGCTTGAGTCTGTGGTACCCCAGGCAATGAGAGCCTGTGGTTCCACGGGCAAAAATAGCGAGACCTAGTCTCAAAAAAAAAAAAAAAAGGAATTGAAGGGTTAGGGTCTTTCTGTGAATTAAGCATCAGTTTAAGGCATCACTGTGCTTGACTTCCTCCCAGATTACTAGGACTTTCTTCAGAGCAAGAATAAGACTGATTTCAGCAGCACTTTATAGTCCCTTCATGGGTTAACCTTTCCTTCAAGAACTTTTCTTTTGCACTCAAAACGTGGCTAGCAAGAGGCCTAACTTTCAGTCTACCTTGACTTCCGATATGCTTTCTTTAGTAAGCTTAATTGTCTCTAGCTTTTGGTGTAAAGTGGGAGATGTATGACTCTTCCTTTCACTTAAACGCTGACAGGCTATTATAAAGCTATTAGCTGGCCTAATTTCACTACTGTTGTGTTTCAGGGGATAGAGAGACCTGGGGGGTGGAGGGAAGAGGGAAAAAGAGAGAGAAATCAAGGGTCGGTGGAGCAGTCAGGACACACACATTCATGAATTAAATTCACCATCTTCTAGGGGCACAGTGGATAGGTCGCAGGAAGCTGAAGGACTCTGAAGGCTTAGCACAGGAAAGAATTGTATGGAGTCTGCATAGGTGAGTTAGAAGTGAATTTTACAGTAAACAATAGTAACACTCAAGAGTGAGTGCGGGCAGATTCAAGAGGGAGTGGAAGCTTGGGTCTTGAGGCTGCTTGAGATACAAATGTGCTTAATTTGACCAGGCAGGGCGCTGACAGGTAGGATCTGGAACTGGTTCTGACCAATTTTGTTTTTATAGCTGTAATAAGACCCCAAATGTTAGCCAAGACAGAGGAAGTTTTAAACAAGTAGGTTTGGGTCATCTTGCCCCAGAATGTGCACAGACTGTCTCCAGAGTTACTGGATGGGGGGGAGGTTGCAGAACCGCAACTTCTATGTTAAATACTTGTTCTCCTCACAGTCAGTGGTACCCCAAAACAATTAAAGTAATAATGTTAAAGACCACTGACCATAGATTACCACAATAAACAGAATAATGAAAAAGTTTCATTATTCCAGAATTACAAAAATGTGACAGAAAGACACCAAATATGAACATTCTGTTGGAAAAAACACACCCATTGATTTGTTCTATGCAGAGTTGCCACAGATTTTCGATTTGTTTTAAAAAATACAGTATCTGCAAAGCCCAATAAAGTGAAGCACAATAAACCATAGTATGCATATGCTTATTATTCATTTCGTTTCACCATTTGTGATCATATCAAGCTATTAGTATTCTTTTTTTTAATTGTGGTAAAGTTAATTTATAACATGCATAAGTTTCCAGTATATAGTTTCTCACCTCAGCAGCCATATATATCACACACATGCCCAGTCTGATGCTACAGTTGTCCAGTCATCATCTACTAACTGATTTACCTCTGTACCCACCATTCTGTTGTCAGAGCATAAGGGCTTGTTTTTATTTTGTTTGTTTTCTGTTCTTTATATTCCACATGTGTGTGAAGTCATAGAGTATTTGTCTTTCTCCTCCTGACTTATTTCACCTAACATAAACCCCTCATGGTCTAGTAATGTCACAGGCAAGCGTTCATCTTGTTTATGGCTAAGTTCTATTCCATTATGTGTGTACACTTTTTTAAAAAATAAAATTTCAAGGCTTTTTTACTTTTTAAAAAAGGCATTGTTATTGAAATATTTCACACACCATAAATCTACGCATTTAACGTATATAATACAATATGTACTACGTTTTTTAGTTTTTTTATAATTTTATTATTTTTAAATTGATTATACATATATTTTTTTACATCATTATCTACTTAAAGTTCTCCCACCACTTTATCACCTGTGAACCATCTTAATCTCTTGTGCCCATCCTTCCCCTGATTTTCCCCTCCTCCCCCTCTTGCTCTATGCTTCAGTTCTGTTGACAGTTTTAAATTTGCCTTGTCCATTTGTTTGTTTTCCGTATATCCCTCAATAAATGAGACCACCCATTATTTCTCTTTTTTTTATTTTAAAATACACAGTTTATTTCAGGCTTGGAACGTATAAATAAAAGAAAATTAGGATACAACAAGATATCAGTATGCAAATTAGGGTACAACAAGATATAAATATGACAAATATTAGAAGTTTTAAAACTTTAAGATGACATGAAATTTGGATACAATTATAGAAGTAACAAATGGGGATGTTCTCCAGTATCCTAGTTAGGAGATTTTTTTTTTAAATAATTTTTGAAATTTTTTGTGGGAAGAAAGCAAGTTATATAGATAGGTATTCATATTACAATACCATAGCTATGAAATTATAACCATGCAAAATAATATATTATTTACTGATGTGTGATTTAAGAGATTCAAGTACCACTGGAATGGCAAACATCAAATCCAGTGTACTAATTATTATTTCTGGGAATGTATAATAGGGAATAGGATAGAAGAGATACCCACAGAGAATGTTAACTATCTCTGTGATGGTTGTTCTTTTTTTTAAATTTTTAAAATTTGCATATACATGTGTATTTATATTTATATTACATTATTGCATTATTGTGTACCCCGGGTTTTCCCATTTCACTAACACCTGTTAACCATCCTGATCTTTTGTGATCTTCCCTCCCCCACCATCTTCCCCCTCCTCCTCTCTTTTTCTTTCTGGCTTATTTCCACTAACATGATTCCTTCTCGTTCCATCCATGTTGCTGCGAATGACATAAGTTTATCTTTTTTGATTGATGAATAATATTCTATTGTGTACATATATCACAACTTTCTGACCCTTTTATCTATTTTGGGGTATTTGGGTTGTTTTCTTATTCTGGCTATTGTAAATAGTGCTGCAGTAAACATCCGAGTACAGGTGTTCTTTTGAATGAGTGTTTTTGTATCATTTGGGCAGATTACCAGTAGCTGGGTTGCTGGATCAAATGTTATTTCCATTTTCAGTAGTTTGAGGGTCCTCCACATAGCTTTCCATAGTGGCTGGACCAGTTTGCATTCCCACCAGCCATATGAAAATGTTTCTTTCTCTCCACATCCATGCCAGCATTTGTTGTTACTTTTTTTTTTTATGGACCATTCTTACTGGTGTGAGATGGTATCTCATTGTGGTTTTGATTTGCATTCCCCTGATGTATCACATGTTCTTAATCTATTCATCTTTCCTTGGGCATTTGGGTTTCTTGGTTATCATGAATAATGATGCAATAAACATAGGGACACGTATGTCTTTTTGAATTAGTTTTCTTTTTCAATCTTCAGATAAATATGCAGAAATGAGATTACTGGATAATATGGTAGGTCATTTTATTTTTAAATTTTTGAGGAACCTCCACACTGTTTTCCACGGTGGCTGTACCAATTTACATTCTCACCAACTGTGCATGAGGATTCCTTTTTCTTGATGTCCTTGCCAACACTTCTTATTTCTTGACTTTTTGATAATAGCCATTCTTACAGGTGTGAGATGATACCTCACTACAGTTTTGATTTGCATCGCTTTGATGATAAGCCATGTAGAACATCTTTTCATGTGTTTGTTAACTATTTGCATGTCTTCTTTGATAAAATGCCTATATAAACACTCTGCCTGTTTTTAAATTGGGTTGTAAGTTTTGTTCTTGTTGAGTTGTATGAATGGTTTATATATTTTGGATATTAACCTCTTGTCTGCTATATTGGTTTGCAAATATCTTCTCTCATTCAGAAGGCTGCCTTTATATTTTAATGATGTTTTCTTTCCCTGCTCAGAGATTTTGTTTGATATAGTTCTATTTGTTTATATTCTCTTTTTTTCTTCCCATGAAAACTGTCATTGTGTGTAGGTGGTATGATATTATATATTAAAAAAACCCAAAGACTGCTAAAAAAGTCAGATATAATAAATAGAGTAAAGTGGCAGGCTGCCAAATGAATATATGAAAATTTCTTGCATTTCTATGCAAGAACTAATAAATAAATTTGCAAAAAAAGAAACGATGGCAACAACTGCAGCAAAAAGAAATAATGAAGAATAAATCTAAGCAAAGGAGTGAAGGACTGAACACTGAAAAATACAATGCATCATCGAAAGAAATTGAGGAGAACCCACAAAGAAGGAAATTCCATGCTCATGGATTGAAAGAGCCAACATTGTCAGAATAGGCATTCTAATTAAAGCCACATACAGATTTGAGACAATCACTGTTAGGATTCCCAAAGACTTTCTTCACAGAAAAATATAATCAAAAATCTAAAATTTGTATGGAATCACAAAAGACCATGAATAGCCAAAACTATCCTAAGAAAAAAATGCATAAATATGGAGGTACACAATTCATTTGGTAATCCGTACACCAGGTCCCCCTAAGGAGCACAAGACAAGAATCAGAATGTGGCTGATCTGGTCTGGTAAAGACACTGTGCCCAGGAAAAATGCCATCTTTCTGAAAAAGAATAGTTTTGGAAACTTGCCTCCAGACAAATCAGTAACTTAGAAGAATGTTGACCCTAAAATTCCCAGTTCCCAGAAGATAAGACTCTAAGTAGGGTAATACTTAACAACACTCTTTATTTTCCTCAATGCATAGACAACACCAGAGATACACCAACTGGATCCCTATCCATGTTTTCTTTGTAAAAAAAAAAAATCCTTGAGATGTTTCATCTTGTACAGCTTTTAAAATCTTTATTGAAAAGCTCAAAATTCAAGCAGCTTTCCCAGAACTAACTGGATGTTGGGCTTGAATCCTCAGTTGATAAACTCAATTTTTGCCTGCCTCCATTTATGTAAGCCAACATGCTCGCTGACTTCAAATTATACTATAAAGGTACAGAAATTGTAACAGTATGGTTTTAGAATAAAAACAGGCATGCAGCTCAATGGAATAGAATGGAGAACCCAAAAATAAAACCAGACCTATATGGACAACTAGTTTATGCCAAAGTAGTCAACAGTATACAATGGGGGAAGTCTCTTTAAAAAAAAAAAAAAGAAAGTCTCTTCAATAAACGATGCTAGGAAAACCGGACAGCCACATGCCAAAGAATGAAATTAGACCACTACTTTGTACCATGTATTAAAATGTACTCAAAATGGATTTAAGACTAGCATATTAATTTTGAATCCCCGGGAACAGAAGTATACCTTTGGGTAGGCTGAGCAGAGGGAGTGGGTCCATGTATGGGTTCTTCCCAAGGGGCTTAAAAGCCAGGGCGCAGGCGGAGGGTTGGGGGATTGACTTTACCCAGCTCGCGCGCCTCATTTGGCGTAGTCGGGTGCCTCGGAGCGGGCAAAGCTCCCGCTCCACCCCGCCCTGCCCCGCCCCCAACCCCAATCCCGAGTCCGGGCGCCTGAGGCTGGGCGGTAACGACTGCTGTGGGCGCTGGGCGGCGGTAGCTGCGTGCAGTGCTGCTGCCTTCGGTGGCCCGTGAGGCATTTGCTCGCGGGCTTTAGGTTCCGAGCCCAGCGCCCCTCTGCGGACCGCTCCTACCTCTCGCCTGCAGCCGCCGCCGCCGCCGCCGCCGGAGACCTCTCCCGCGCTCGCCGAGCTCCGGCCCCGCGGGCTGAGACGACGCCAAGCGCCGGCGGCGGAAGGCTGGAAGATGGCTTGGTTGCTCAACATGGACGAGGTAATCGAATCCAGGCTGGTGAACAACTTCGACGCCAACCTCCTGGACATCGGGCAGGAGCTGAGCGCCGACACCTACAGCATTAATGACATCCTGGAGCTACCCATTTTCGGGGAAGGAGAGCCCATGTTTCCGCAGGGGGGTGAGACTACTAAACACCCACCCTTTCAGTACGTGATGGGGGCTCCAACCTCCGCGGCGGTCAAACTGCACGATGAAACGCTCACCTACTTGAACCAAGGTCAGTCTTATGAAATTCGGTTGCTGGATAATCGGAAATCAGGCGAGATGCCCGAGGTCACTGGAAAATTGCTGAAGAGCATCGTGAGAATCATCTTCCACGACCGACGGCTTCAGTACACGGAGCACCAGCAACTTGAAGGTTGGAAGTGGAACCGCCCTGGAGACAGGCTTCTCCGTTTAGATATTCCGCTGTCCGTGGGAATAACGGACACGAAGACAAACCTAAACCAGCTAAACGCCGTGGAATTCCTGTGGAACCCCGAAAGGCGCACGTCTGCCTTCATCCAGGTGCACTGCATCAGCACAGAGTTCACGGCGCGGAAGCACGGCGGGGAAAAGGGAGTGCCGCTCAGGATCCAGGTCGACACCTTTAAGCAGAACGAAAATGGAGACTACACGGACCACGTCCACTCAGCCAGCTGCCAAGTCAAAGTTTTTAAGCCGAAAGGGGCAGACAGGAGGCACAGAACCGACCGAGAGAAGATGCAGAGAAGAGCTGCGACTGAAAAAGCAAAGTATCAGCAGCCCTCTGACATCACAGTCCTCACAGACTGTTCTCCGTGGCCCGAGGTTCCCACAGCCTTCGTGAGTAACGCTCCCGCTCCCGCTGCAGTGTCCACCCTCAGCATCCCGCCGCAGGTGACGGGCAGCGTGGCCAACGGCACCTCTACCCTCCCTCGCCAGGGAGCTGAGGTTTCGCAGGCCTGCGGCGAGCCACTTCAGCCGTCGGCCACCATCCAGGAAACACAAGCCTGGCTACTCAGAAACAGATTCTCTTCCTACACAAGTCTTTTTTCCAGCTTTTCGGGTGCAGATTTATTAAAACTCACAAAGGAGGATTTAGCACAAATTTGCGGTGTAGCTGATGGAATTCGACTCTATAATTCACTGAATGCAAAATCTGTTAAGCCCCGCTTAACCCTCTATGTGTGCCAGGAGCAGCAGCGGCAGACTACAGGCATCCCTGGTATCTCCATCAATGGGACACCCTACATTTATCATGCAATCTACTTGGAAGAAATGGTCATCTCTGAAGTGACTCAGAAACTTGCCTTGGTGTTTAATATTCCTTTTCACCAAATCGACCAGATTTATAGACAGGGTCCCACTGGTATTTACGTTCTTCTGAGCGATCAGATGCTCCAGCACTTGGAAGATGAGAGCTGCTTTTTTCTCTCCGCAGTAAAAGCTGAACACGGTGACAGTATCCACATAATTTTGAAGTGATATCTTCCTACTTTGAACTTTACTTAGCACCAAGTGAAGTCACGTTTGAAAGTGTGTAAAGACTGAATCCAAGAAGTCTCGGGATTGGTTTTTTTGTTGTAGAAATGTTCCATGTTGAAAACCCAAGTCGACCTTTCTCAAGCTGTTCCCAGTGGCAAATCTCCTCACTGTCACTTGCCTTAATCAAGTAACCCCCCAAGGGCCCCCCCCCCACCATGAGCTGAACAGCACAACCTGCAGCTAGGACCATCGCGCCTGCCTATGTCTCTGCCAGAAGCCAGTAGATCCCAGAAGCTGCCTTTGCTTTCTCTTTGCACGGTATGCACTTAAATTAATGTAAAAATGTTTTTGGGCATTTGCCTCTGTGTGCCAGTTTGACTTTTATTGCCTGAAGTTTTATTGCTGCTGAGCTGGGGCACAGGACAGTGCCTTCATGAGCCAGCCTGGAATCTGCCTGTGGAGATGCTGTGTGCTCAAGTGGCCAGCGGTGACCGGCAACCAGGTAAGAGACGCCGTATCTTATCGGAGGAATCATGTCTACAGGTGTGTCCTGGTGGTCATGCCAGACTGAGCAGGACCCATGCCAGGAAACTGGCTTGAAGCAAACTGTCCACGGCCTGGGCGTAAATCCTGAGAGGCACAGAGACTTGTTGTTTTGCTGTCACAGATGTGGTGAAAAACTTTGCTCCTACTTCCACTTTGATATTTTGTCTCTGATTTCCAGTTTGTAAGCCCCGTGACCTTTTTTAAACCCTTGTTTTTCCTTCTGTTTTTCTTTCCTTTCTCTGATCACCCTTCCTACCCCACCCCATCTTGTTCTTAAAACAACTTTAAAGCCCTTCCCCAGACATTGGAAAAAGAGGAGCTGAGCCTGGGGGAGGAGGCAGGGAAGGGGGGATGTGATAGTTTCTGACTTGGTGTTAAGGGCTCTTCCTTAGCAACAAGTTGAAATTATTCATGGGCCAGTAGACAGCATCAACCACACACTAAATTGTACCGTAAAAATTTCTTACACTTCTCAAATATTGAGTACCCACATGGGTAAACATTCGGTGATGGCTTAGGGTCTTTTTTATATATCACATAATCACTCCTGTTTCAGTAAAAAGAGTGCCTCTTTCACAAAGCCAAATGCTTGTCTCCATGCTTCAAAGTATACTGTTGTTGCATTTCCCCCCTACTGTGTCTCCTTGCTGCTCAATATCTATCAACAAGCACTTTGGGATCTGTGGTGTAGCAAACCCTATTTTTCTTTTCAAACTTCCAGTCTCTTAATTATAGCATCTCTTCCCATTTACCCACATGTTTAGGTTTTGTTTTGTTTTCTTGTTTAAAATTTTTTATTGATTATGAAAACGTGTTTCAAAAAATGTATTTTCTGGAATACAAACAAAAAAGAAAGAAATTACAAAACTGAAGTTCTGCTTCCCTCCCATGAAAACAGTAAAAGACTGAGGAGTATTCCTCCAGGTATTTTCTATGCACAGACTAACATATATGTGTACATATAGGATATACATTTAAAACAATGCATAGAACTGCATTGTACCTACCTTTTCACTGTTCTAATTTAAAATATTTTTATTCATCATTTCATATAAGGATATTGAATTATTTTAGAAGCTGTGTAGAGTTTTGTTGAATGGATTCATGTACCTAATTTATTTACATAATCTGTTCTTGATGGACAGTTATCTTCAGGTTTTGATTATTTTCAACCCTCCTTCAGTTTTACTTTCTGATCCACATAGTTTTTTGTGTACTTCAGCTATGTTCTAGGGATACATTCTTAAAAATGGTTGTACTAGCTTAAAGAACATGAACATTTTATAATTGGGTAGATATTGTCAAGTTGCTTCCAGGAAAGTACTACTAAAATAAACTCCCTTTGAAAATAAATGAGGCTGTCCCTTAACAATATTCCCAACACAGGATATTTTGTTTTCAAATACTTACCAATGTGATATCCAAAATATGGATGATTTTTATCTTAAATTTATTTTTAATAGTGTTTATTTATATATATATATATATATATATATATATATATATTTCACATCTTTGTTTTCCCGGGGGTTCACCCACCATCTCCCCTCCCTGACCACTCCCTCCCATCTTCCTCCCACCTCCCACCCACCCCCTCTTGTGTACTTTAGTTTGTTGTTAGCTTGTTTGGACTTTTCTTCCCGGCCTTTTGCTTGTTTTTCCCATATCCGATACATTAGTGAAAACATTTGGCTTCTGTCCTTTTCTTTCTGACTTGTTTCTGCTAAGATGATTTCTTCTAGGTACATCCATGTTATCATAAATTCATCAAATTTGTCATTTTTAATTGATGACATGTTTAGGTTTTGAATGTATCGTTTGATCCTTATCTTTGGGCCAAATTAGGAATGAGTAATTTTGAGTTTGAAATATCTCCCAGAAGACAAAAACAATTCATTGTGTGAAAACGCTGCCACTTTGTTTTATTCATCAAGGGGTTACTTGGCAGGTAGAAGTGCTGTCTGAATTATTTCCATCTTTAGCTTGAAAAATATCTGTAGTTCCTATATAAACCCCGAAGAAGGAGTGCTTTCCTGTCATTTCCCCTTTGTTTTCGTGTGACTACATTTCCTTGACCAATCACTTGGGGAAGATGTGAGCTTATTATTTTTTTTAAATCTTTTTTATGTTCTCATTTTCATACAACATTGGTCATATTTGTATAGTTATTGTTCCCCTTAGGTATGGCCCTCCCATCAATAATCCATCCTTGTACCACCACCTCTTTCCTTTTCCCCCCCTTCCCCAGTTCAGTCCCGCCAACTCCTCTCAAGTTGTCTTGGTCCACAGGTCTCTTCTTTTCCTTTGTTGGACTAATGTCTTTTTCCTGGGTGAGGAAACTGGAACGCAGCAGACCAGGCTGCTCAGATCTCAGGAGTAACTGTGAGGCAGGCAGCCAGGCGGAGCAGGTCAAGAACCTCTTGCCGACCACTTTTCAAGAGGGCAGGAGTGTGGCATGGTCCTCCAGGCTTCTTGATTTTGGCTCTTCCTGTGGTGGAAACTGTCTCCTCTTTTCTCCAGACCGCTGTGTTCACTGGGTGAGCTTGTCTTTTAACTGTTTGGACTTTTGTTTGTCTACTTAGCATCTTTTTTTGAGTTTCAAGATTTATAAAGCAACAATAAATGCCACTTAATGCTGTGTATGATTTTGAGTTCCTCCTCAGGTTTTATAAGTGAGGTAAAAATAATTTAATTAAAAGTTCATCAAGTGACATTGAATATTAGTCTGTCTCAGTGACGCAGGTTCAGACCAGCAAACCAGCAAATCTACACCTTTGGCTTTTTAACAGTTGGAGGTACACATTTGAGTATAAATGAATGCTCCCTCTACTTTTGAAAAAATAGAAACAAGAAATCCTCAGTTTTTTAAAATTCTCCTCCTCCCGAAGACATATTTTCATGTATGTTTACCTATAAAAACAAAAAGCAATTTCTAAATCACAATTGTTCTGCTTGCTAAAACTTGACATTTCATTTTGTTAGAGAGACTAGTGATCACCTGCACTGAAAAATACTTTAAATCTCCAATGGGAAATGTTCTGATATTTCCCTTCTAAAGTAATCAGACCACTTTTCAAGAGGTCCAAATGCTTTCAACTTTAATTGCTTAACTTGAGAATGCCAGCTCTTTCTATGGTAACTAAATTCTGTTAGGGGCTTGTTATAGGTCTAAGCATAATAGTAGTATTTTTAAACTGTTCTGTTTCTGATGATTATTCCAGTGTACCTAGGTGGACGGATTTGTGGTGAATCAGAAACACTGCATTTCAAAGCAGTTCTCTTTCATCTCCCTAAGAAACGAAGAAAATCCCTCATTGCTGTAGTCCTTATCTAAAATGTGCTCATTTGATCTTACAGAGTCTTTGAATCATAGTTCTTGCAGTTTATGGTGTGTCTTTCTTTGTATCATTTGACTTTCTGTTCTATTCAAGTGCATACTGTGAAACATATTAGGTATAAAATGATTGGGTCTGTCTGTGCATGTTATGTCCTAGCATAAAAACTTAAATGTTACAAGTTTCAGGAATTAACTAAGAAGTTGCAAAAGTCCTAAGCAAGGAGTTCAGAGCTATGTGGCCTTTCTTTTCCAAATTTAGCAGTTTCCCAAATAAACAAATTATTTCTTGCAGCTCTGAAGATACTTACAAAATCTATAGAGAGAATATCATAGCAGTCCTAGTTTCCTGTATTCAGTTTTTCAAGGAAAAGACTCTTACATACATGATCATTGCCTGTCCTTTTGAGCCCACATTGAGTTTTCAGGAAATCATGCAGAAAACTGTCCCTCCTAAAAGAGAACTATGTTTTAGAGAAGCAGCTGGCTCTGGAAAAGTCTAGTGAGAAAATGCCATGATAGAGCCATATAGAGTGTAGAATGTTACTGTGTGTGATCCAGGTAAGCTTGGCGTTTAATCAACATCAGAAAAAAAAGTGCTTCCGCAGAAAAGTGTAGCAGTGTCATGTTTGTTTCTGTGTAAGCTGGCCAATGAGTGCCTGTACTTCTTGAACTACAAGCATGTATACTGCAGAGGCTTTGGGGAAAGCA
>PVHY01008008.1:54062-64300 GCA_004024945.1 Uropsilus gracilis
GATGGATGGATGGATGGATGGATGGATGGATGGGCGGGCGGGCGGGCGGGCGGGCGGGCGGGCGGATGGATGGATGGATGGATGGATGGATATACAGATATACAGGCTCAGGAGAATGTTATAGGGGCCCTCATCACTTTTCTGGGTGATATAATTTAACTCCCAAGGTGACTTCCCCCCACCCTTCAGATAATCTTTTATCTAGTCCTACCCTTATTTGATAAGGACAATTTTAATGTCAAAAGTCTTGAAATTTATGGACAGACCATTCTTTCAGCTAGAAATTAGGCATAGATGAAAATGTGATTTTTCATTTCCCTCACTCAACTAGGTATCTCTAGTTATATTTAACTAGTTGCCTAGGTACAAGTAATTTTCTGTAATATTAATTCATCGTTCCAACAAGATACAAAGAAATGGTTATTTGATTTTCTAATTTTAAGCAATATGTCTAACTACAATATGTCTAACTAGTTTACTCTTAGTAAACTAGTTACATTACATAGATAACACTAAATTACTTTGGAATTAACACAGTAAACCAGAAATTAAAAGTTAGAATTGAGAAGACTATGGTATTAAGCTTTTTGGCATCAAATCTATATTCTAGTTGTCCCTAGCTGAATAATTATCTAGTTATATCTATACATATATAATATACACCCATTATTCCATGAGAAATAAGACTTTATACATGTGAAGATTGTGTTTTGGGAGCTACTGGTTATTCTAATTACTTCCATTAATCTCTTTACCTAGGTATCAGTAACTACTGTAATGATCCATTATTCCATGAAAAATAAGATTTTGGAGTTGAGGAAAAAAAAGACACTTTCAGATTTCTGGCCTCAACTAGCTTTTTAGTTGTCCCTAATTAATCATGTCCTTAATTATGTCTAACTAGTAGTTGCCTGAATATCATTAGTTGTCTATAATATTAACACATTATTGAAGAAGAACTAGTATTTAGAGTTGTGGTGAAAAACATTTTCAGATTCCTGACTTTAATTTAGTTGTCTCCAGGTAGTTACCTAGCATTAACTTACTATCCCAATGAGAAATAAGAATAGAGATGTATGAATAATTTGGTTTTGATTTCACTACAAGTTATTCTAGTTATTTCTACTTAGCTCTAGTTAACTCTTACCTGGATAATTCTAAATGAACACAGTGCTAATTTAATAATAAAACAAAATAAAATGTGTTTGAAAGGATGTATTTTTTAACTTCTGGGATTAAGCCAATTTTCAGCTTTTCAGTTATTTACACTTACAACTATTTATGTAGATACCAGTAGTGATCTAGGTGACTGATGAACATTTCAACCAGAAATAAGCAGTTAAGTATAAGTGGTATGTGTTTTATTATTTCTTGGCTTAAGTTAGTTAATCTAGTTATCTATTGTCTATCACTTTGTACTCATAATTAGTTGCCTAGGTGCCACTAAATATCTATAGCATTAATGATTTTTTTAGTTTCCTGACTTTTAATTATACTTCTGGGTATATCTATTTACCTATAATCTTAAAAATAAATAGGTAGCACTACCTATCAATAATACTAACTCATTATTACCACACTCACAAAATTACATTTGAGAATATTGTCTTCATTAACTTTATAGTCTCATATACTTTGGTTACTTCAGGTTACCTTTATTTAATTAATTACCTAGATACCAATAGGTAGATATACATACTACTAATGCATTCTAGCAAATAATGAGAGTTAGATTTGAGAAAGTTTTCTTTTTTAAATATACATTTAAGAATTTAATACTATAAAAGTCAGTTACATGAAAATTTAATTTCAGAAAAAAATATAAGAAAGCATGTTTTCTATGTCCTGGTTTTCTTGAGTTTTTCTGCTCATCTCTACCTACGTATAGTTAGCTAGTTTCCTAGGGAATTCTGTTTATCTTTAGTATTAATTTATTACCCCAACAAGAAAAGAAAGGTAGTATTAAGAATATGCTTTTCAATTTCTTGTATTCATCTAATCAAGTTACCTCATCTAATATGTAGTTTGTGCATTCCTCTAGTACCGGTAGCTATCCTATTAATATATTGTGACAAGAAACATGACTTCATAATTGTGGAGAATTTTCTTTGCTTCCTTGACTGATAATTCAAGTTATCTTTCATCATCTCAAAAATTCCAGTTTTTTAGGTACCACCGCTTTTTTATAATACTAAGGCATATTCCAATACGGAATAAGAAGATAATGTTATAAGACAGAACTTCCGACTACAAATAGCCATGTTGTGAGGGTCCTTCCCCAAGTGCGAAGTTCTGACATCCTCGTGCAAATTACCTGTATGTTCTGCTGCCACCTTCTGGTCACACTTTTCCTTGGTCAGTGGAGAAATCTCTCACTGTTTTCCCGTTTTACTCTACTAACTCTAGTAAACAAATGGCCTACATCCCACTTGATACTCATTAGAGCAAGAAATAAGAATTTACCCAAATTCAGAATTGCATGAATAAACTGGAAGTCCTGATACTGCCACATGGTGGCACCATTTTTAGTTAAAAAAAAATAGATAAACAAAACACACACACACACAACACGCAAAATAAATACCAAACATTGTTGGTAGACTTAGATCTGGAACAATAAAATTTGAAATCTATCCCACACAGATAGACAGACATACACACAAAACAGACAACAACAATAAAACCAACTTAAAAAGAAATAAGAATTTGAACATGAAGTGATTGTCGTCTTAAGTTTACTGGTTTGGACTGGTTATTCTAGATATCAGTAGTTATCTGTAGTTAATCATCTAGATCCCCCTACATAACTCATTTTTCCAAAAGAAAAATAGAATTTCTATTTGAGAATTTCTCTTTCAGCTTCTTGACTTCAGTATTTCCAGTTATTTCAAAATATATCCCGTAAACTTGTATCTTATGTACCATTAGTCATCTCTCAGATGACTAATAACTATTGAGAAGAATATATTTTCCAACTAATCACTTAACTATTAAGGATAGTCTTCTATTTAGTTAATTAGTTGCCTAATTATTCATGTATACTATGAACTCATTAATTCACAGGTAAAAGAATTTAGAGTCCAGAACCACATATATATCAGCCCCTTGCTTTATAGACACCTCTCAATATGTCCAAGTAGACAGGAGCCACCATGTGTCTATAGTATAAGCTCATTATTCCAAAAAGAAGTGATTGGCACTTGATAGAAATATGCTTTATAGTATTGTGGCTTCAACTGTTCTATTTTTACCTGGCATTTTTTGTTTAAATACTGTCTAAATAAATCTGGTTATCTAGATTATTACACTTGATCTTAGCCAAAAAGCCAAGAAGCGATAGTTATCTAGATTATTAACTCCATATTTTAAAAATTAGAAACATAAAAATTAGAAATTTTTATGATTTTATAAAAATATGAAATCAATGGGTTTTTCAGCTTCCTAGATTCAAACTATTACAGATTTCTGGTAAACTGATTACATAGCCAATATGCTTATCTAAAAAAGGGACATTAAGTTGAGAAGATTGTCATTTTCTCATTTCAGCTTCTACTAGTTATCTGTACTTACTAACTAGTTACCAATAGTTAGCCATGGGTCTAAATCTTAGCCCCGTAAAAGATAGAAATCAGGATTGTGAGAATTGGTTTTTCAGTTTCCAGATTTAAACTTATTTCCTTATTCTTTCTGTCCTTAAAAAAACTAGTTATTAGATAACAATAGTTATCTATAGTGCTAACTCAGCCAGAGTGGTCAGGAATGGTTTATCCATTTCTTTTGATTTCATTAATATTGTTTAGTAATACATTAAAGATATATACTTAATGAAAGTGGGAGACACTCACAAGTCTCTTAAATATTTGCTTTTATGCTTTTTGTCCTTGATGTAGAAAATGTGTTTACTATTTTCATTTCAGTAGTTAATCAACAATTAAGAGCTGCAAATGAAGCTGGCAATGCATTTGGTTTCACCAAAAGAAGGAACAACCAATAGTTGACTAAATTCTGTTTATTCTGCCTTGGACCGCCAGAAATGTGGGGACATTTTCCCGTGGTTGTCACTTCATACCTGCACATCATGAAGGTAGTGAGGAAGACCTCCTTACGTTAACTGCCCGTCTGCCCGTTCTTGTTTAAAGTGGACACCGTGAGGATGGATCCTAAATGGTCAGTTTTTGACTCATGTTAAGAATAAGTGGTGCCTTCAGCAGATCAGCCACTTCTTTGTCACTGAGAATTTCAGCAATCGCAGAACAAATTGAAAGTTAGTCTTGGGCCCTCTGCTGGAGAGAACCAAGCTGTCCCTTTCCACACAATTCTCAGTGTAGCCAGGACCTCCATTCACGATTTTGTCTTTAGCAAGTGGGTGTGTTGTTAACACTGCCCCCAAAACTTCCATGAACCAACAGAGACGATTGACAACCTGCACAGAGCAAGGAATATGGCCCTACCTGTTTTCTGGTTCCTTCAGGATCATTCACAGCAGTAGACTCACATCAATTCTGTACATCCAGCTCAACTCCTGGCAGAATCACCACATCTTAAGACCTTTCGGTTTTTTGCATCTTCCAGACTGGCACCAGACAAATATCTTAGCTACACTGTTCTAGGTGTTTTTCAGCTAAATCCGCAACAGTGAATTTAATTCCAGCTCATCTCTTGACATCTACAAGGATGACCATCTCCATCTCTTCTGCTACTCTAGCTGGAGTAGAGCTCCTTTTGAAACCATTTCTATGTTGTAGAAATGGTCTTTTCCCTCTTCCCATGGACACAGCACCTCGGCCAGTTCAGTGGCTCTTGTGCACTGGGACCACTGAAACAGAACCAGACTAAATGGGGGTGCTGGTGGGGACACATGCTGGCCACGGCTTCTGGTTTCTCATCTTCTAGATTTAAAAAAAAAAAAAACCTAGTTATCTCTGTCTATCCTTACTAACCTAGTTACATAGGTACCAGTAATTGCCTATAGGGCTAACTCATCAAAATAGTCATTAAGAATGTAGTATTAAGAACAATGGTTATCCAACTCCCTTAGTTCAACCACTTTTCTTCAGCTACGTGGTTGAAACCCATCATTCTAGACATTGCTATTTACATGTTAGTAATAACCTAGGTTCTACCAAATATCTATGTGCTAATTTGTTATTCAAACAAATAAAGATAATTTATAGTTGACAAGAAATTTTTGCCTCTTGTTATCTCTCGTGCAGTAATTACAAAATAAAACTGAACATCATAAGTCATCATCCAGCAGGAATGTGAATAATTAGGAAAGGTGTTTTCCAGATTTCATTTCTAAAATATTTAGTTATCTATAGTTAACTATATACTGAGTTACCATCATTATTTTTTTTTGAGACTAGGTCTCGCTATTTTTTTGCCCATGGAACCTCAGGCTTACATTGCCTGGGGTACCACGGACTCAAGCAATCCCCAGCCTCAGCTTCCCAGGTAGCTGGGATTACAGGCGCGTGCCACCACTCCCAGCTATTTTTTGGGGACTAGGTCTCACTGTGTTGCCCCGAGCAGGACTCGAACCACGATCCCTAGGCCCAGTCACTTCATAGGCTGAAGCTTACAGGCACGAGCCACTGTGCCTGGCTCAATTACTACCATTTAGTATAGTAATAGCATATTTTTCCATAAAAACGAAGTATTTTCTCTATTTTTTTAGATATTAAAATTTTTTCAGCTTTTCTATTTTTTTTAATTTTTAAGATACTAGGTCTCGCTATGTTGCCTAGGGTTGTCTTGAATCCGCACTCAAGTGATCCCCAGCCTCAGCCTCTGGGTAACTGGGATTACAGGCGTGTGCCACCATGCCCGGCTAGCTTTCATATTTTTAAGCACTTTGGTTATTTATAGATTTCTCTAGTTAAATACATAGATACTACTAATTATGTACATTTAAATACTCTAGAAAGAATAAATGTTGATTTTAACAACATCCTGGCTTCAAGTAGTTTTCTGGTTATGTCCAATTATCTCTAAATGGGTAGCTACCTAGATATGACAAATTATATTAGTAACATTATTTCTATGAGCAATATGAAGCTAGGTTCAACAGATATGTTTTCCAGTTTCCTACCTTCACCTACGCATTCTAGTTTAAACAGCTATCTCTATATAAGCCTTACCTGTGTGACTAATTATTCACAGTGCCATATTGCAAAGATCTAAATAGCAAATTTGAGAACAGTAGGCTATTTCAACATCCTAAGTTCCATCAGTGTGTCTCCTTACACCATGCTAAAATAATTATGTAAGCATAACTATGTACATGTTAATACGTTAATTCAACCAAGTGTGAAATGTAGATGTGAAAAAATTTTGTTTTCCATTTCCTAGCTACAAGTCATTACTGCTTTCTGTCCCTAGTTAACTAGTTACCTACGAATTCAGTAGTTACTTATAATTTTATCTCACTATTCAACTAGATAGAAAATGTTAATATTGAAAGGAATACTGTTACTGTGCACTAACTTCAGCTTCTTTACCCATCTATATGTTACCCTAATACTGATGGAGATACTAATATTTTTTTTCAACCAAAAAAAGTTCAGCATCATTTTCTTATTCTGTTACTAAGTAGACCTGTCACAACAGTTGTCATTATTTAGCTATGCTACTAACTCATCATTCTAATCACAATTGGACTTTATTAATCTGCCTTGGTTAGAGAAAAGTACATTTTTAGCTTGGTCACTTCAACTCACTTTTTGGACTTTGTCTTGTTATCTCTAGTTAACAAAGGATCCAAATTCTCCATATCTACAACACTAACTTGTTACCCTAACAACTTTATAAGAATGTAAGCATAAGATGATTGTGATTTTCTCTTCATTTCGATGGTTATCACTAGTTATCTATTGTCAACTAATTATCTTTAGTACCACTCTGTGTATGATACTACATTTTATTTCCATAAGAACTTAGATTTGAGAACGATGTCTTTCACCTTTCAAACTTCAACTAATATTTTTGGTTATCTGTAGACAGCCCCTGTGGATTAGGCCCCTAAAGATACCACCAGCTTTCAGGACTTATTAGTTACTTCCACATAAAATAAGCTCAACTGGGAAGGCTGACTTTTTCCATTTTCTGGTTTCAACTACTTATTCTAGTTTTTTCACTTAACATTTCCGAGGTATAACTGATAATATGACATTATCTTCATCTCAGGCTCACAACAAAATATTTTTCTGGTCTAAAATAAACCACATTTGCGTATTGGGTCATCTGTTTCGTTCTCAATTCCAACTACAGACACACACAAATCTGAAGCCGTGGTTCAGCAGGCCCGGGAGTCTGCGTGTGTCTGCACCAGCCTCTTCAGGGCAGGGCGCTCAGACCGCGGTTGTATGCCGGCTGCTTTAGGGTCTCGCTGAAGCCCTCCCATAGCAACAGGTCACACGGAGTGGTCGAGAGGTCCAGGAACTGCTTGGTCTCTTAAGCCGTAACTGCAGGGCCGGCTAAGGACTCAGTCTGCGCCACAAGAGGGAGCCGTGTCTCCGCGGGAGCGGGTGTGGGTGCGGATGCGGGTGCTGGTGGGCAGGGGGCGCCACCGCAAGAGTGCTGGCCGGCCAGGCGGCAGCGCGGCAGCCTCCTGAGGACTTGACTGCGACTTGCGGCGGTGGCTGTTCTATCACCACGGTTTGCTATTTGTATTATTCTAGTGTTCTTAAAAGTTAATTCCCTAAGTATTTTTATCTGTCTACAGCAATAATTCATTCACTCAACAGAAAATGAATAGTGTCCGGAACAACTTCCATTTCAGCTCCCAATTTTTTTTTTTTGAGACTAGGTCTCGCTATTTTTTGCCCATGGGACCGCAGGCTCTCGTTGCCCACAGTACCACGGACTCAAGCAATCCCCAGCCTCAGCTTCCCAGGCAGCTGGGATTACAGGCACGCGCCACCACGCCCAGCTATTTTTTTGGAACTAGGTCTCGCTATGGGCCCCCGGCGGCACTCGAACCGCGATCCCTAGCCCTGGCCGCTTCATAGGCTGAAGCTTACAAGCACGAGCCACCGTGCCCGGCACAGCTCCCAATTTCAATGATTCTCTTTTTCTAAGTAACTAGACCTCTCACACCCCCGTTACCATTATTTTTCTATACTGCCCCCCACCATGATTCAAATAAAAGCTAAGATATTCGGAAACAGGTGTTTAACTTTCCGCCGTCAACTATTTTTGCTGTGATCCTATTATCGCTATTTAAATCGCACCTAAATGCATCTATCCACATTACTCGCCACTTAAATCTCATCCAAATACATCTATCTACATTGCTAACTCCATATCCTAGAAAAAGAAGGAATGGGAAGTGAAAAGACCATGTTTTCCCGTTTCTTCAATGAAAACCAGTTTTCGACATGGCTGGGAAACTAGTCTGGTTAATGCTGGCGTGGAGTCTCGTGCCCTCGACCCTAGTCGGCGTGCACGAGCCAGCAGAGCCCCTTCCTCAGAGCCCTTCCTCGGCCCAAAGTGGGGAGGAGTCCTCTCAGGCGCAAGCGGGACCCCACACGCAGGTCACCCAATTGCGCAGCTTCTGGTCAGCGCTTTATGGCCACGCCCTAAGCAGAGCCCAGCCGGCACGCGCCTGGACGGGGGAAGTAACGAGAACTGTCATCTAACGGGGAGCTAGGAGGCGTGGAGCCTAAGGCAGGCACGCCTCTAAAGAAAGGACTCGCCGAGGGACAGAGGCCAGAGTCAGAGCAGACGCACACGGGACTCGCCGAGGACAGAGGCCAGAGTCAGCGGAGGCGCACAGCTGCATGGACGGCGCTCGGGCGATGGCTAACGCTCTGGGTTGCAGCCCGCGAGACTCCGGTTACCGCAGTCTGGGAGTCGACGAGCTCCAGGAAGAAGAGCTCGGTGAGTGCACCGCCTGGGGCAGGTGTTGGTGAGCTCCGCGAAAGGAGCCTGTTCTGCAGAGACGGGAGTGGACGGGACGTCTCTGCTCTCTAGGCGTGGACCGCGGCTCCCTCGGCTTCAAGTACCGTGGGCTCCGACGACCTGATCTCTCCCTGTTTTCCCCGCTTTTCCTTTGCAGATTCGAAGCCCACCATAATGTCCATGGTTTTAACAAGAAAAGATAACGGGGACCAGCCGGGGTCTCAACCCGAGCCGGGAACGGCTGCGAAAGGAGAAAGCGACGTGGGCGCGGAAGCTCCCGACCCCATGGATGAGGAGACCAAGGACGGCGACCTGGAGTCAACCCACGGCGCCACTGAGAGTCCGCAGCCCCAGGACGAGCAGCGACGCCCCCAACGCAGCGCGTTCAACCGATTGCAGTTGAAAGAGCTGGAGAGTGTTTTCCAACGCACTCAATATCCCAGCGTGCACCTGCGGTAAGAGGCGCCGGGTTCCCTACATTGTGGGGGCTCCTGCCCAGACTCCTTTGGTTGTTTCTCAGGTCTGTTACCCTCCCCTCCAGAGTCAAAGCTGCCTAGGGGGCTTGAGACTCCTGGAGTCTGTCTGCCCTTTAGCTCCCAGGTGGGGGGGGGTGCCGATTGGGCATCAAATTAAACATTTTCAGGCAGCGCATGAAAATACATCAAATCAGGAAAAGGTGGGCCCCCTCCGGCTTTTGTAGATAACCTTCCCTTGGATCAGGACTGAGATCAAGGGGAGAAAAATAAGGCAGCATTGGGCAGGGTTGGATCTTGCCTTCAATTCGGATTTTGAGAACTTGATCGTTGTGAAATTTTTTGTGCCTTGGTCTTGATTTTGAAGCATTAGACTTAAAAATTATTAGTCCCGAATAGTGAGTTTTTCATCATTCCCTTAAATTTTGTAAAGGGAAACTGACCAAAAGCAAGCTTAGATCTAAGCTTACAGAAATGCCTCCTGGCTGGCGTTTGGGAGGATGGCAATTTAAAAACACACACCCACAAATCCAAATAGTAAATGTTTGTGATTTTCTCCCCTCAGACATGAGCTTGCTATGCGCATGGATGTGCCTGAAGGCCGAGTGCAGGTCAGTAACCCGGGGGAGGGGGGGGAAGCAATTTGGGGTGGGGGCAGTCATTCTAAAGCCTACTGAAGAACCCAAGGCTTGGGTCTTTGACATTCTCCTGTTGGTGTGCCTTTTCCATGTTTTGGAAATGAGTTCTGAACTTGGTGAGTGGAAAGTAAGTAATTCCCAGCTTTTAGAAACTGACCATTATCAAAGGGAAAAGTATTTGCTCAGAGAGGGAGAGAGGAAAAGAGGAAAGGAGGGAGGAAAAGAG
>PVHY01008009.1:0-64077 GCA_004024945.1 Uropsilus gracilis
TTTTTCCAGTTCATCTCCTCCCCACCTCATGCCATTACAGTTCCACACAATTTCTAAGTATCTGGGGGAAGAAATTGTGCAAAACTTCCTATAGAATTGAAGCTGTAAAAACCAACTCCCCCACTCCTCTAGCTTGAGCATTATTTCTGTTCTCTTCACATTCAAGTTCTTGATTAACAATGTGACCTTTTTAAAAATAGGTAAATCAGTAGTTTCAATTTGCAATTTTATTCACACTACAGAAATATGGGAATTCTAATGACATTGGCAATTAATGTGCCCATTTGTGTCCAATCTTGTCTTGCTAATGTATAATGATTAGTGTAGAAAAGAAAAGACCACAGGTAAATAGAAAACATGACCTATAATTAATAATTACACATGTGTATTAGCTTGCACCAAATTTGGATTTAGAATTAATGCCTAGTTATTAACTCACTGAATTGAGTTTTTGTGTAAAAGTGTTATTTAGCTATTTAGAGGACTTTTTCCCAAGTTTTTTTCTCAATTTGTATACTATTCAGAATTTCCATCTAGTTTTCATGAGTCCTATGAATAAAATGAAGCTTTCATGTTATTTTTATTACATAGAGAATGAAGGGAATATAATAATAAAAAAAGAAGAAATCTGAATATTTATTAGCTAAATACAAAAAATACAAAACAACCACTAAGGTTTTCAGAAGCTTACAGGTACTATGCTTATGAATTGTTTTTATTTCAGGTATTTTTCCATCCCATCCTCTGATAAAACAGTTATAGATTTTTGCAGATTAAACAGTTATAGAATTTTCTAAAATTCTGGCAACATTTGGACTGTTTGAAACTCATATAGTACTTAAAGTAGAAGTAACTAAACCTCTTTCTTTCATTTGTAATCTTTTTATATTCCTTATCAGCTACCTGAAGAAGTTTTGGCCCTCATTCTCATGTTCATGAATATGAATTTAAGATGCTATGAGTGTCTTAGTTCAGGCTTCTATACTAAGTTATAAACAATGGAGTGACTCATAAAACAACAAAATTTGTTTTTCACAGTACTGGAGGCTGGTAAATCCAGGATGAACTTACCTGCTACTGATTTAGTATATGATCAGAAACATTCTTGGTTCATCAACCATCATCTTGCTGGCTATGTTCTCACTTGGTAGAAGGTACAAGCTTGCTGTCAGGGCTCTCTTAATAAGGGTACTAGTGTCACTCATATGGACTCCACTCTCATAACATTATCACCTCTCCAAAATCAACCCTTCTAATATCATCACAATGGGAATTAAATTTTTTATATGTGAATTTTTTTGGGGGGACACAAATATTCAATACTAAATAGAGCTCATTTAATATACATGCCTGTGCTACTAGGGACAACTCTTAGAGAACGGCTGATTCAGAGATTAAATTACATCCACCATGCTCTGTGATAGCCAGTTGGTAAAAATCAGCAAGGAATATTTAGCATCATTTTTGAGAGTTAGGTTGCAGTTTCTAGCAGGGGAACACAGCTACTTATACTCTTCAATGAAGAATAGTCTGTCTCTATTTGGGAAAAGGTCATCCTCTTCAACAGAGTATGCAGCTTCAGGAGGGAGGAAGGGGATACCTTTGTAGCCAGCCAAATAAACACAAAAAATGGCAACAACTCTGGAATATAATATGTCCAGATATTCTCTAAGAAAAAAGATATCATAATGATTATTGATAAATGATATTCTAAAGGCATTCAACTTTTCAAGAAGATGTCTGCCTTGGTTGGTAAATCACAGTATTAGAGACATTGAAACACTGACAATTTTAGGGAAGTTTGTTGATTCTACCACTTTAAATATGGTTGCCTTGGTTGTCTGACTATATTTGAGATTATTCAAAATTCCTTTTAAGTTACTGAACACATTAATAAAATCTATTAAAATTCAGCTCCAAAGGTCCATCTCTCTGCTGTTCTGCTAAGCAATTCTTGGCAGACCTGTTGCCAGCTATCCAGGATTGTCAAGATTCAGTTTCACCCACTGATGGGCATCAACTTCTTTTCTCCATGTGTAGCCATTAGAAGGAAATCTTTGTATGCACTTTCCCAAAGATCTGGAAAAAGGAGGCAGATAGTAGTAGGACTGAGACAGAGGGAGAAATTAAGCAGAACAAGAATGTCAGGTAAAAAGCAGCAGACATGAATTTCTTTAGGGATATCCTTGCACTTATGTTGGTCAAAAATATGTACTTATTTAATTCAGATCTAAATATATGCTGAGAATAATCCATATACAGATTTAAATCATAACTCCTCAGTTTCTCGTATCTTTTAGACAACTCTTAAATAGAAGTTTTATATTTGTAAGCAGTCTTGTTTGTAAGCAGAAAAGTCAAAATACAAGAATTTATCCAACAGATGGTATTTGCACTAGATATTATTACTTCAGAGAAAAATCATTAGGAACAAAATATTTCATACATATGAACAGAAAATTATCTTCCCCTGTACACCTTTTTATTTGACTACCTGAGAAGATAGTGTATGGAATCTTAAGAACTTGAGTTTGGGCAATTTTTGTAACCCATCAATTAACTGCTGACTGTCTTATTAATACTCCATATTTTATTACATTCATCTAAAAAGTTTGTTATTTTGTTTGTTATTTACATTCTTCTATATTTTATCACTTGGTTTCACTTTAGCACTTACAACATGTCATCTATAAAGATCTCCTTAAAGTTTACTTTGGTTGATGAATTTGAAAATGAAAGAAGCAGAAAGTGAAATAGAGAACAAGTTTTGAAATCAGACAGAAGTAAGCTTGAATCTCAGGTCTACCAATTACTACCTGTTGTCTTGGGCAGCTTAAGCGTACATAGCTGAGCCTCAATTTCTGTGTAAAGGATTCAGTGTAGAGGATGGTGGTTTTTACATAGTGCCTGGTGCACTCAATCTACCCTCTTTAGTTTGTGTTGCTTATTGACACCAGGAAAGAACATCTGGCCTGAAGGATGGAGCTGATAGTACAAAGTCTATCTCAGACTAGATTTTGGTTATTTTTAGTGTAAGCAATCATCCTGATTTGCATGGGACTCTCATGGGTGGGTAGTTCCCAGGACTTTCAGTGCTATAATTAGGGAAGTCCTGGGAAAATTGGGTCTAGTTGGTCACCTTAGATATTTTTTTCATGTATTTTGAAGATGAAATATGAAATATCTGTAATAGACAATTTGTGTGTGTGACATGAACATAATACTGTAACTTTTACAAGGTAAGAATCACTCAAACCAATTGTCATATATTGGTTCCTTACTGCCCTTTGTGTATTGCTGAGGAAAAGTCCTTGCATCTTGGGAGAACAGTCTTTAACTAGTTGCCTTTCCAAAAACAATAACGACCAGGAAGGAAATAAAGTAGCAAACAAAACAAAAAACAAAAACAAAACAAAAACCAACCGTAATCAATGAGTAGAGACCACTTTTGATGTTATCTTGTTATTAAAACTTTGAAGTATGTTTTGTCTTAGCTTATGTCCTCTAAATTAGGGTGTGATTTTTCAGTTTTCATTAGTACCTGAAGGGTGAAAGTTTTTCATTATGTTAATTAAGACTATACTGTAGTTGGATCTATACATTAATGTATTACTTACTTGAAAACTAAAAATTGAAGCAGGGGATATCTTTCTTTATCCGTAAATCCCCCATAGATGATACTGGTGTTGAAGGCCAGAGTTATACAAACTCTTTAATTAGATGATTTTTAAACAAATACTGTATCTCATCCTAATTACTTTTGACAGATTATGGTTCTTTTGCTTTCTTGGCTTAGAATCTTATTAGCATGTAAAGATAATTTTCCTTCCCAAATGACTTTGCTGTCTCGTTAATATGTATTGATGTCACATGTATACTTATAACTAGGTCATGTTGGTGGTTATTCCCTAGAGCAAGTCTTGGGGATGCTGTTTTCGTTTGATATTTGTCTGCATATTTATATAAAAGGAAGAGATAATTTTGTGGATGACTTTGATTCTATTTTGACCTCAATCTTTATGTTAGTTCAAAATAAACCTATAGAATGTGCTCCATGATCTGATGAGAACGTGCGCGCGCGCGCGTGCACACACACACGCATACCCTCAAATGCTAGATGATGGGGCAAAGGATTACAAAAGCACTATGCCTACAGTCAGTTCTCTGATTGCAAAGCTTATTTTCACATATTAGAAATAATAAAGAATAATTTCTTTTAGCAGCATTTTAAAGTTTTTTTTTTTGGTATACTTCGTTCACGTGTTTTGTTAGGTTTATTCCCAGATATTTGTTTTTGGTGCGATGCTAAATGGGGTGGTTTTTAAAATTTCTTCTTTTGCTTTGCTCTTTGCATATAGGAAGGCTACTGACTTCTGTGTGTTGATTTTGTAACCGGCTACCTTACTGAACTAGTTTATTGTTTCGAGAAGTTTTTCTGTAGATTTTTTTGGGTTCTCTATATAAAGAATCATATCATCTGCATATAATCATAGCTTCAGTTCCTCTTTCCCTATTTGTATCCATTTTATATCTTTCTCTTGATTTATTGCTCTGGCTAGAACTTCCAGCACAATGTTAAAAAGTAGTGGAGAGAGTGGGCATCTTTTCCTGATTCCAAATATTAATTGGAATGATTTTACCTTTCCCCATTTAGGAGGTATAGGCCAGTTTTGTGAAAGAGGTAAGACTTGCTTGAGAAGGGCTTGGCAGCTTAGCTGGCCATCAGCATGATAAATGGAGAGAACATGAATGTCATGCTTTGAAGACAGACTAAGAAAAGTCTTATATTGCTATTAGTCTCATTATTTCTCATTTGAGAAAATACCAGTGCTTAGATTTGGCAGAAAGTATTTATTTTTAAAGGAAACATGATTACAAATAATACCAACTGCAGTTGAATTTGTTGCCAGTGTAACTCTGGACACAGAGCAATAAGAATGAATATGGTGGGTTCTGTAGGCAGCAAAACAAAACCCTGAGGCTTTTTATAATCTTTTCATTTCTTAAAAATGTCTTTTTATGGTTATTTATAATCCAATGAGGGTCAACTAACTTGGTGGTTATTTTTTTCCTTTTTAAATAACCACTCACAACAACACACCAAGGGTCTATCAACTAGCCTCTGGATATAACATTGAAGTTATTTATTTCTTGCCTTCTGTGTTTATAGTGTGTATTTATGGACAACTTTATTATTGTACAAATCTGTAGCCAAATGATACTTCCTAATATTGTACCAAGAGGCAGAATTCAACTGGTTACTCCTGTGATTCTTATGATAACATTTTACACATTCTTCTGGCTTTCAACACTGTCCTGTCAGATAACAAAGCTTAAAAAAACATCTACAGTGATGAAAAAGCATTGTGAGGCTGTACTTTCTCTACTGCTTCTGAAACCAACTCTATGTAGCAAGTTATGCTTGGTGAGGCCAATAATTCTAGGTCATTTATTCTTTTATTGCTTCTTTATATATTGTTCTACTTGACTGAATATGTTTTAGGAAATACACCATGGGCATGCTGATTTCCATTTGAGTTGCTTCAGCAACATTCTGGATTTTTCCCTGTCTGCCTTTTGAGTTCCTTTTGAGAGTTCATTTCACTAGTCAGAGCAACTTCAATTCCAAATCCTCTCCCAGCACACAACACATTTTCCATGCCTGGCTCTATGCCTTCATTCTTGCAGCCTGAAGCCATCACTTAGTGTGGACCCAGGATTCTCTTGAACCTTTATTAGTTTTGGTAAAATGTATCTTTATTTACTGATCAACTTTCTCCCAAAGAAATGAAAGCATTGCTAGCCTTATGTAACTTCTATCCTCTCTTGTACCTGATATTAGGCAAGCTCTGTGCCCAATCACTAGTATTTATGTAAAAAAAAATTATTGTTTAAGTAATGACAAAGCACTTGTTATGTCCTAGGAAGACAGTTTGCCCCTTTGATGCTGGCTGCTGGCATCAGAGCATCTGATGTTTCTTATGTTCTGGTAGGATCTACAAATGAGAACGCTTTGCAATTCACAAAGACATTCTTCTAGAACTATGCTACAATTAAGCTCCTATTTCTTTGTTTTCCACTTAGCAAGTGGGTTGATTTGTTTTCAGTGACAAAATACTAATGTGAAAGTCAATTTAATATAAAATAGTCATTAACACTTTAAGCCCATTATTTATTTACCTAATCTAGCTTATTGATACAAAAATTTTCTCAACTCTTGGACTCACCATATGCAAATAATTTTTTCAAATTATAAAGTCATGCCTTAAGCATAAGTACACTCCACACATTTTCATGCCTCTGAGATTTTGTTATCATTATTCCGATTGCCTTAATATTCTTTCTGCCCCTTTCTATCTGTAAAATAGAATATTTCTTATCAAAATAAAGTTAAATTGTCATTTCCTCTGTGAAATGCCTCTAAATCCTACTGGCCAGCATTATAAAATTTGACTTTCTACCTCTAGAATGCTTTGCTTATGGTTTTTATTTTTTCTTCTAGAAGCCCTTTTAGGCTGAAGTATGTGTCACAGTGTGTCAGGGGTGGAGGGAAGAGTGTTTCCCTCTTCCTGGAGCACAAATAGGTATTATTTAACTCTAAAAATCTTTTAGTAACTAGCCCTTGTGTCTTTAAACATAATGTTGGTTGAAATTTTTATTGCTAAGCAATACAGAATGATCTTTTTTCAGTAAGCAATAAAGAAAGTATGGAAGACATTATAATTACTTGAAGTTCCTAACCTGTGAGAATTTGGAATCTGACACAAATTTTGATGTAGATAGAACCACAGGAAAATATTGAAAAGATTTTTACTACTGCTTTTTGTAGCTTTTAACAAAGCAGCAGTAAATTAAGTCTTTGAATATCATTAACTCAAATAGGGCTCCAAGTTGGTGACCAGTAAAATGAACAAAGTTTATCAATTCTTGAAAGAGTTATTCTGCTTGGGGGCTTATGAAGAAAATTGTAATGAAGGATTAGAAGCACAGAGTAATGACAAATCTACTTAAGCACTTTGTGCAGTGTATGTGTTCTCAGAAATGACAAGTTATAGAATGCTGGCTTTTATGTCAGATTAATGGACCAAGCTCATTTTTGGTCTCCTATTTGGAGTTTCCTTTAGTTAGTTATCTGACATATTTGCACCTCACTTACATGTAAAATGACAGTGATATGAGCTATATAGATTAAAAGGGATAAACTCTATGGACATGGTACCTGGTATAGTGGAGGTCCTTTCTCTCATTTCTTCCTTATAATTATATATGTAGAAAAAGTCTGTGAAGCTGTCATTTATACAACTGAGCTTGATACCAGCAGTCTGATCCTTAGTCTATCACCATCTCCTTATTCATTTTACCACTCATACTGCCCATTCTGGACTGACCAATCCCTGGAATCACTGAATGATCTAAAGCTAGAGCATTTAGCTTGCAGTGATCCTAAGTTCAGTACTCAAGAACAAAGGCTTTTATCACCTGCCCACAAGTCAGTTGCTATTGCCATTCTTGGCATTAATCTTGGTTTCAGGGATTATTTGAAATGCAGTACACTAGGAAAAAAGACTCCCTTGTGACTGCCCCTGGGTGCTTTTGGAATATCTATACATAAAGCTGTGGCTTTGTGGTTACCCACTGATTGTGAGTTACAGTCCTACAGAATTCTGGGTGAGAAAAAGAACATCTTTCAAAAACCACAAACTGCTGAAAGAATCTCCTCCAGTTACTCAAAAGTCTCCCTATAGTTGTTTTCTCTTTCGAGGTTATAGTAGGTAGACTTAAAAGCTGTAATCTTGACTTTAAGGCAAAGTTCTTATACTTGGCAAGAACTCTATTTTCGTTCTCTATTACATATGTGCTATGTGATTGCATTTAAATTTTGTGAAATGAAATGCATAATGTGTTTTAAGTGATATGCATTTAGGGAAGTTGTAAAACTATAAAGGGTAATAACCACAATGTGTGCATTGAAAAGGGATTAGAAGAAAATATCTCAACTGTTAATAGTGAGTTGTCTTTTGGTGTCAAAACAATGAATAATTTTTTTTCATTTTTTAAATTTTACATTGTTTACTTTTCTATAATGTTCACATATCACTTGTAAAATAAATAAACATGTATATGCAAAGATTATTTTGTAGCAGACTTATTGGGAGGAAAAAGGCATCATGTATGCATATCATTGTGGAAGCAGCTGTTTCACCTGGTTCTAAAGAGGCTGTGAAGTTGTTTTATTTTTGTATCTATTCAAGACTCAGTTAATAAACTAGGATACTTCTTTTGTATAAAATAACCATGAACTTAAGCATATTTCTAACCTCTTCATTTACATTTCTTCACCAGGAAAACAGGTGGTCATAACTATCTTATTGGGTTGTTGTGAGGTACCAATGAGATTATGATGATAAACATGCTTGAAAAATCATAGATTGATTTGAAAGAGCAAGTAGTATTGATGAAGAAGTGAGCTTAAAGGGTTTATTGCAGACAGTTTTATAAGAGGAGTTATTATAAAAGTCTAGTACACAACTAGAGATATAAGTTCACTAAAAACAACTAAATATTTAGGAGTAAGCTTAATGAAGTGAAGGCCTTATATGAGGAAAACTATAAGCCATTGTTAAAATAAATAAAAAACACAAAAAATTAAAGATATTCCTTATTCATGGATTAGAATGATCACGTTGTCAAAATGGCCATCCTACATTAAACAATCCCTAGATTCAATGCAGTCTCAACAAATATTTTAATAGCTTTCTTCAAATAAGTGGAACAAACATTACTGAAATTTATATGTAATCACAAAGAAACCCAAATAGCCTCTGCTATTCTGACAAAAAGAAAAAGAATGGTGGCATCACTTTCCTAGATTTCAAAGTGTAATATGCAACCATAACAGTATAAAACATTACTGCAACAAAACATACCAATGTAGTTGAATTGAATGCCCAGAAATAAACCTCTACCAATAGGCACAGTTAATCTATGCAAAGCAGCTGTGAAACAAGGAAAATCTCTTCAATCACTGATATTAGGATGCAAAAGAATGAAATTAGATGATTATCTCACACCATACCCAAAAACAATTGGATTAAAGACTTGCATACAAGACCTGAAACCATAAAATACATAGAAAAAAGCATAGGCAAAGCACTCCATGACATCAACTTCAGGGATAACTTTATGGATGGATTCATCCTTAACAAGAAGAAATACAAAAGAGAATATAAACAATTTGGACTACATCAAACTAAAAAAATTCTGCACTGTGAAAACCTCTGTAAATAAAACAAAGAGGCATCCTACTGAGCAGTAGAAAATGTTTGTATATCATACATCTCATAAAAGATATTATTTGATTATTATCCAAGAGCTACAAAGAATTCATACATTTCATCAGAAAATAAATAAATCCAATTTAAAAATGGGCAGAAGTGCTATATAGACACTTCTTCAAAAAAGATATACAGATGGCCAACAGGCACTTGAAAAAATAATGTTCACCATCACTTATCATCAGGAAAATATAAATCAAAATTATGAGATACCACTTCACACCAGTGAGAATGGCCCATAACAAAAAGACCAGAAACAAATGCTGATTCAGGTGTGGGGAAAAAAGAACCCTCTTATTTTTAAGGTGGAAATGTAGACTAATCTAGTCCCTGTGGGAACAGTATGGTGATTTCTCAAAAGACTAAAGATGGGTCAGCAATTCTAGGTTTCTACTCAAACAGAAGTATTTAATTTGAAAGGAAATGGGACCCCGTTGTTCATTGCAGCACTACTTACAATAGTCAAACTGTGGAAACAACCTAAATGCCCCAAAATAGATGACTGAATCAAGAAAATGTAAGTACAATGGAATACTACTGAGTGATCAAAAAAGATGACTCATGCCATTTGTGGACACATGGACAGAGCCGGAAGAAACTATGCTAAGCAAAATAAGCCAGCAGGAGAAAGATAAATACCAGATGGTGTCACTTACATGTGGAATATAGAGAAACCAAGCATTGGATCAAACAAGGACAAATTTTAAAATCAACCCTTGAAAACTGATCATAGAACTGAGACATGCAGAAATGAAGCAGGTGGATGGGTGAGAACAGGGTGGGGGAGAGAGCTCAGTGGTTTATGGTGGAGGGCTATGGGTGTTTCAGTGGTGGATGCTCTATGATGACTACATCTAATGGGTGAGATCCTGTACTTTCAAAACACTAATACGGGTATAAACCGATGTTACTTTAAACAATAATAATAATAATGACAAATTGAAGCTATGAGCTGTGTATTGTGTAAATATGTCTAACCTTTCTTCTAGTTACATCCTTCTTTTCTAAGGAGATCTAAATGAATCACCTTTTACTGCAGCAGGGTGGTGATAAGGGAAAGTAAGTTATAATAGCAAAAAGCTTTGTTGTGAAAATTTAGGCACTATTCTAGGCTCTAGTTTAATCCCTTTAGTATATTTATAAAGTGAATACTTTAATTATTTATATTTAGAGGTGAGACACTTATACACAGAAGATTTAAATACCTTACTGGTGTATTCCAGCTAGAAAATTTTGGTACAAGGATTTCAATCTAAGTAGTCTAGCACCTATGCCCACATTCTTATGCTTTGGATAACTTTGTTTACTTAAAATGTTCATCTGGTGGTAGTAAAGAAAGACAGAGTAAATGGTCCACCTCTTAGTGTAGAGTTAATTTTAATTATTCAATTTCTCCTTTTTTAGAAAGAACATGTTAGGGGAAGTACTGTGTTCAAGTGTGTTTGCACATCTATTTTAAGAATTACTCTAAAATGGAATAAGTCCTAATGCCTCAACTTATACATATGAAAAAGAAGCCCCAAGGAATATCTGCATAAAATCAAATGATCTACTTAAAGACTGGAAGTCAACTTCTAGTCTGATGCCTTAGCTTAAGTTTCAAATTTCAGGATTACACTGCCACCTAGTGGCAGGGAAAATAAACTATTTTCCCTGAGTGTAAAGCTAGCAAACGTTTATTAGACTTCATAAGATAAGACATAAAACTGTTTATTTAAATATTCCTTTGTGAAAAAGAAAGAACAATTTCAAAATCAAGGATCTCTATGTTTTATCTGTAAGGCATAACATGCAATTCAAGACACACTTTATATTTTTTACTTAACAAATGATAATAGTATAGAAAGGATGGTTTGGGTTTCCATATCTGATTCTGTCAAGTAAATTCTTAATACATAGATGTTCAGTATGGAAATTAATACAATTTTTTCATGAGCATAAATTCTCCCATGGCAACTCAAAACTTAATAAAGTATTTTAAAATTTTATTTAGCAGATACTTAGCACAGTTTGCAAGTCAGTATCAATTGTAACAAAGAAAGAGTATTAATGTTATTTATGAGGAGCAGTTCTCACCAGTCCAGCAGCACTAAGAGCCCTTTAGAGAAGTGTAAATTGTCAGACCCACCTTCAATATTTTGAATCAGAAACTCTGGAGGTGGAGCCCAGTATTGTGTTTTTAACAGGCCATTAGGGTGGTTCTGAGGCAGCCTGGGTAACTACTGTTAGACAGGAAGTCCTTAACATTCTGTACAAAATATGCTGAATGTTCTGCAAGTGATGTTTGCATGAAGATGCAAAGCAGGGTTAAAACATGAATCAGCTGCTACAAGCTGAAGATCCTCAAGGCAGCAAATGTGGCAGCAACTGTTGGAAGTATGGGTATCATGGAGGGGAATTGGTTTCTCTCTTTTTGGGAAATGGAAATACTCATTTTTGTGGAAGCAAAAATAATATATTGAAAAGCTTGAGATAGGTTGGAGTTAATGTTAAATAACATATTCTTGTATTAACAGTCCTTGGGGAGAACACAGCTATTTGTGAGTGATTTCAGAGAGGAATGATTATCATCATGGGACTCTATTTGCTTGCTATATATGATTAGGCTACAATTACGGGTATAGAACCAAAATAAGCAGATTATAAATAGAGCTTTGATTGTGGTGAAATTTCTTTACAGTAAAACTGAACCCAATGCAAAAGCTGCAGGAGTTCTAGTTTTAGCGACTCTGATTGTTAATCAGTTTCTCAGTCAGAGATTTCTATAATAAATTTCGGGCTCTAGCTGTGGCTAATTTGCAGCATCCTCATACAACTGGTATGTGCCAGTAGGCATTATGAGTCTTTTATTCTTAAAGACAAGATAAAAGAAAACCCAAGATTAAATATTATTAGGCAGCCAGTTTTTAAAGTGCTTCTTTGTTTTAATGTATAAAGTAATTAAATTGTGAGTCATGACATCTTGAATGTTGTAAGGTTATGACAACTTCACTTCAAAAAACAATTTCATAAGCCCACATTGAAATGGATAGTTAATCTATGACAACGGAGCCACAAGTAAACAATGGAGAAAGGAAAATTTCTTTAGCACATAGTGTTGGGAAAAATGTATAGCCATATGCAGAAAAATGAAACTATGGTGAGACAGCTCTCCCCAAAATTAACTCAAAATGGGATTAAAGACTTGGATGTAAGAACTGAAACCATAAAGTACAAAGCACTCTATGATACAGGCTTCAGTGATGTATTTTTAGATTGATCTTAACAAAACAAAAGAGAATATTAACATTGAGATTACAACAAATTTAATAAGCTTCTGCACAGAAAAGAAACTATCATTTAAGCAAAGACACCCTGCTCAATGGGAGGAAATATTTGCACACCATATATCTGACAAGGGGCTAATATCTTAGATTCCCCAAAGAACTCACACAACTCAGCAAAAGAAAAACAGAACCCAACCATAACATGGACAGAAGAGCTAAACAGATATGTACAAAGAAGACATAAATCTACATGATCAACAGGCATATGAAAAAAATGTTTATTACCACTTATCATGAGATAATGCAAATCAAAACCACAAGAAGATACCACTTCACTCCCATGAGAATGACTGATTAAAAAAAAAAAGCAAAAACCTCAGAGACAAGAAATGTTGGCGAGGGGATGCAGAAACCTTCATGCACTGTTTGGGGGAACAGAGTCTTATCCAGTTCTTATGGAAAACAGTCTGTAGGTTCTTCAAAATATTAAAAATAGGTAGACCATGTTGTTCTACAATTCCATTCTTAGGTTTTTTCCCAAAGAATGCAAAAACATTTGTTCAAAGAGATATGTGAAATCCCAGTCTCATTGCAGCCCTATTTACAACAACCAAGTTATGGAAAAAGCCTTAAGTGTGCATCAACAGAGCAGATTAATACAATATGAGATCTTAATCTTTTACCATGAAGAATGAGGGAACACTATTCAACTATAAAAATGAGAACTTTTGCCATTTGTGACAACATAGATGGAATTAGAGGTAGGTGATGATACTAAGTAAATTAAGTCGAAAGGCAAAAGACAAATACTGGATAATTTCATTCAGATGTGGAATATATATAGAGAAAAAACAAAGGAAGAAAGTGACAGAATAAGTCAAAGCAAACTGTGGAAATGTGACTGCAGGATTGAGGTCACTAGTGGGAGGGGGGAAGGATAGGAAATTTTGGGGGAGGGGTTTAGTGGTCTAGGGTAAAGGAACATGGGTGTTTTGTCCACGGTGACAGACATTTGAGGAGGTGTGAACCTCATCCCCTAAATCACATATGGTGTTGTAAACCAATGAGACCTCTATAAAAAAGAAATACAATAAATAGTCATTATAAAGCTAAAGAACATATACTACTACTCTGAGTCTTTTTGGAAGTCTTATCTATTATGTCCCATACCAAGAGATAAGGACAAAGATATCTCTTGGAATTTCTAGTGTCTACTGCATTCTAATCTAATGCTTTTAAAACCCTGATTTACAACCTATTAATTGACCCTGAAATTATTATTGAATTGGTTTACCATCACCAAAAAATGAAGAGACTAAAACAGAAAATAGAGTTCATCACATTTATATAAGTAATCAATATCTTCAGAACTTTTTTTTTCAGTCTTGTGTATGTATGCATATTGATCAAATTCATTCAATTCATCCTTCAAGAAATTCAGAGCCATTTTTTTTCTGAACATATGTCTAAAAAAAATCAGTCCAGGTTTCAAACTATTTACCCAGTTCTCATAACAGCTTGCATAAATTAAAAAGTCATAGTTTTTAAAGATTCCCTAAGAATCTTCTCCCTTGTGGTCCTCTCAGTTAATGTTTCAGAAAATGACATCACAGTCTACTTGGTTGTTCAAACTCTGAGCCAGGAAGTCCTTGCTTACCACCACTTTTCCAATCTACCTTTTAGTTTTACCTCTTCATCAACTGCTCTGAGTCAAAAATTACTTCTCAGTGTACATCAGCCTCTAAAATTACCCCTGGTTGCCCTCTTTTATATAAATAAAATATAATAAATTACATGTACAATAATTTCAATTGAAATTATATTCTTTATTCTTATACATGCATTTAGTATCTATATTCATGTGTATAAGTTGCATGGTCAGGGACCTGGTCTTTCTCTGTTATGTCTCTGTGCTAAGATCAGCTTAGGGCTCATGGAAAAAAGTTACCAATAAATAATTATCAAAAGGAACAAATTCTTTCACTTAACTTGTGGTCATGAAATGTTCTGTTCTATCTTTTTGTCATGGAACCTGCAGTTGTTTTGAACTCTTCCAAAATAAACTCTACCTACCTATCTTATTGGTAGACTTCTAGCCATCCTTTAAGATTTTATCTGTTTTATGAAATCTTTCCCAGTGTCTCTAAACTGAGTTTATATTTGTTCTGATGATGCTATGGCCTCTTTCACTTAACTGTGGTCCAGTCGTTTTCATGTTCCATGAGTTTCCTTAGGGCAAGACTACGCTTATTCAAGCATTTTGCCTACTGAACTAGTTTAGACTTGGTATACATTGCTATTCAATGTGTTTGTTGAAGGATTGAGTAAACAAGTGAAAGCAGATAACCAAGAAATATGATTATTTGTGATGATCTTTTCCTAATTCAAACTGTAAGTAAATAAAATACTGGACTTATAAAAAGGCAAAGATTAGTGTATGTTGATTAGAGCAGGAAATTATGGCAGGGTAAGAGTAAGAACTGGAAAAAATGTAATTGTTTTATATAAAATACTATTTTTAAAGTGAATCTCTTAAAATATTAACCTGTCTTGTACATTTACAATTTGATGAAGCTGATGAGATTTCAATCTCACCTGTTTTATTGGCCAGGAACAAAACTGTTATGTAAAATGGGGCAACAGTGCTAATAAGGAAAAAGTTTATGTGCCTGTGATTTTAAGGTGGAATCTGACTCAATCCAGAATACTGTGAGATTTGTACTGTTCTCTGTGAGATTTAATGAATTATTAGGAAATATAATTTATAGAAAATGGGAGTAGAAGGAGTAAAATAAGTGATGTATGTGTCTGAGAGAAAAATACCTTGTTTTCTCTGGATTTACATTCATTCTTAATAGAACTGTTGCTTGGTCTTTATCATTTTAAGTAAAATTTCCAAACTAGAAAGAAGGCAAGCTATTTATAAGCAAATCCATTTTGTTCTCTATTCTTTTTGCCTATTATTAAAAACCTCCCCTTACTTGCCTTTAAATTCTAGTTGTAGAAGTATATTTAAAGTTGAGGAGCTGGGCAAAATCAGAGAAGAGATCCCTAAAATACTAAGTGAAAGTATTTCTGAAACATCTAATTGCATAAGAAAATATGCCTCTCTTTGTTTCCCAGCATAAACAATACTACAGGATGAGTACTACAAATAAAAAACTTCTTTCAAGGAAAGAATATCCTTGAAAAATACCCTTTTCACTGTGGGTGTAGAGTTGACCCACAGGGATGTCAAGGAGATTTGTAGGTGCACAATTTCTCTTTGAAGTTCTACCAAAAGAGATTCAGTTCTTTGGGTTTTATTAACCCAAAGAACTGCCTGGTTTAAATAAGTCTTATTCTTGACTTACAAGAATGAGCTGGGTGATAGCCATTTGTTATTCTGTGACTGAACCAAAATGACTGCCCCCAAGGAATCCTCATCTTGATAGATGAAAAGAGAGTGATGAAAGCTTGAGGGAAAACCTCAAATAAAGTGAGGAAATGGATGCCCCTATGCCAGGGGAGAGGGAACCAACAGGTAGGTCATGAGTAGAAAAATGAGACTAATCAAAATCAAAAGCTTTTGTACCTCAAAAGAAACTACCTCAAAAACAAAAGGAAACTGTTGGACTGGACAAAGCTATTTATACATCACATGTTTAAAAGCGGGTTGATTTCCAAAAAATATAAACAACTTGTATGAACAGAAAGATCCCCAAATAGCACAATAAAAGAGAAGTGTAAGTCAAAACCACAATGACCTCTCACCCTCACCCCTGTGAGAATGAACTACTTAGAAAGACTGCAAACAATAAATGTTGGTGGGGATATGGAGAAGAAGGAATGGTCATCCATTGTTATGGAAATGTAAGTTGGTGCAGACTCTTTGGAAAATAATATGAAAATTTCTTTAAAAAATATAATGGACTTGTCACATGGTCCAGCAATACTGCTGCTAGTTATTCACACAAAGAATATGAAACCTATGATAGAAAAAGATCTGTGCACTTGCTTGTTCATTGCAGCATATATTCACAATTGCCAAACCATTGACCTAATGCTCGATGACTGACTACTCAATGCAATGCTACCCAGATATTTAAAATGATGGAATAGTACTTTTTGGGACTAAATGGATGGGTTCTGGCGATCTATGCTAAGTGAAGTAAATCAGAAGGTGAAAGGCAGATGCTGGATGTTTCACTTTTTTGTGGAATATAAAACACAAACTGGTAAAGTATTGTAAAAGCAGACTTTTACTTTTATAAAATATATACTGGTTACTGGAGGGGATAGCATGGGGAGGGAGGTAGGGCTAAGGGAAGGAATTAACATTCCTTACGCCATTGACAGGGAAGTTTTGGTGGAGGGTGAATGAAGTACATGTGTGTATGGAGGATAGAAGATGAACCTTCCAAATTATATATAATTTATGCAGCTCATTGACAATAAAATTTCAGGAAAAATTTAAAATGTATAAAGGAAGAAAAAAGAATGAAGAACAAACAAGAACAAACAGATTGGGTATTAAAGTCTACCTGATTCATAGCTCATCAGGGCAAACTCCAGCAAACAGATGGAGAGAGAGAAGGAAATGAATTTTTTTTTTTGGGGGGGGGGAATGCATAAGCAAAAAATAAGAAGCAATATCTTTTATTTTGAAATTAAAGAAAAATTAATTTATACACTAAAGACTCTCAGAAAGCAAAACTACCTTCAGCCTAGACGTCATAGCTTCTTGAGAGCGCTGGATCTAGTGCACACTCATGTTCCCAAATAGGTCAGAAGCAGACCATCCCCAGCAGGTGAAGATAAAGTTTGGAGGATAATTGCTGCTTATTTCTAAGAATATTCTGCTCAACTCTGGTCATCACTGGGTTTAAAAAAACATATGAACTTAACAAGGGGCTTTGGCATTTACATTTATCAGGATTTCCAGGCAGGAAGCAGAGAAGCTAACATGAATTTAACAATTTACGAGTTGAGCAACTTGCATTTTCTGTCCTTCAGATTTCTCACCTGTAGCCTGAAAATCTCGCTATTTTGCCCAGAGAACCGCAGGCTCACATTGCCTGGGGTAACACAGACTCAAGCGATCCCCAGCCTTGGCTTCCCAGGTAGCTGGAATTACAGGTGCACGCCACCATATCCAGCTATTTTTTGGGAGTAGGCTGTGATTAAAGGCACGCATCACCATGCCCAGCCCTGGAAAACCTTTAGTCTTACCTAATAGTGTTGTAAGAATTAAATGCCACCAGGTTTCACACATTTTTAACAGAAGGAAGTATATAATAAGATGTTAACTTTATAAAGATGATGATAGAGAATAATGACTCTTCTGAGCCAGGCATAAGCTTCTTTGCTTTGCTATCTTGTTTAATTCTTAAAACAGTTGGTTTCAGTAATTCCTTGCAGCTTATCCTATAACAAGGTGACTGAGTTACAAATAGATTAACTAGTTTGCTTAAAGACATAAAGTTGGTGAGTTTCAAAATAATTAGAGATTCAAGTATAGTTGGCTGGGTGCCAAAGTTCCAGTGGGTTCCCACATCTGTGCTTTCCAGTGAACCCCTCTATTCAATAACCCCAGTCATCTTAAAAGTTTCCACTGTATGGCTATAGCAGTTCTAAAAGCGCCCACTGTATCCCTATAGCAGTTCTAAAAGTCTCCACTGTATTCCTATAGCAACTTGCCCGTTTTCTTTTTTTTTTTTTCCTGGTGAATTTCTTCACATCCTGATCATTTTTTTCTTTTCAGCAAACTTTCATTTTAGAATTCCTCCTTCAGTGTAAGCTTGTTAGCTTTGGGGACACACCCTGGCTAGGACTGGCCTTCCAGGGCTGCCTCTCTCCACCCCTTCCCTCCCTGTGGTTTAAAATGTTACTAGATCCTTCTGTTTCACTCCCTTTGCTGTTAGCCCTCACAGGGCTAAGGAGGAACCAAGGCTGGGCCTGAAATCATCAGTCCTGGGGGCACAGTGAAGAGGTCTAAGGGGAGCATTGACTCCCCTACAACCTCTTCTTCAAAGGGACTGTTGACAACAAAGGAACACTGGTTGGGAAAATGAGGAACCGGTAAGATCTTGACACTGGGAAAGGTGGTGGTGAGACTGAATGGATGCCCCTCGGAATTGAGGGTGGGTGTTTTGCAGTGGTTTTGGATGAGGAAAGGTAAGAATACTGGAGAAAAATAGAAGAGAATGACAGACTGAGAGCTAGAGAGATAGATGAGAGACTGAGACAGAAAAGAGTCAACATGAGTGAAAAAAGAGACAGCCATTGGAATGTAGAGGAAGAAAAGTTAAGATACCAGGAAATAGAGATGAGGGAATAGATGCAGAAACAATGAAATAGGTAATAAATGAGATAGAAAAACAGAAATACCAGTTTATTTTGTTTTTACCAATATTGTTTTTGAATAGGAGCTGAAAACATTAGAATTCATTGAATCTCTCAATAAGATTTAAGGTCAAAATGGGAAATTAGAATAAATGTCTTAATTAGGTTGACGAGCCTTTAAAATATTAAAGCAGTCCTCATCTAAAGGATTTCTGTTAGAATAATTTTTTCTTCTCTCTTCTCAGGAAAATTCCAATTTTCTTCTTTGTATGCAGTTTCCTAGGACCCTGGGCATCTGCGACCATCAAGCGTCGCCCAAGTAAGGGCCACAGTTTCTGGATTTTGAAATATCTCTGTCCCTGGGCTATTAGACAGATGTAGCTGAGCGAGGACTGAGTGAAGTAACCATCTTCACACCCTTGCTCTTTTCTGATTCCTCTGTGGGTTTATTCTAGGGACTGATTTTCTGTGTCTATGCTGAACATGAAAACAAAGTCTTGATTGTGATTATAAGGGGTAGGAAAGCCAACTTGTGGGCTCTAGTGCCTTGCACAATGACTATCTGGTTCACATGGCATTATAATGTTCCATGAGTAGGTGGAAGGGCAGAAGATAGATGCACAGATGGACAGACGAGTGATGGATGGATGATAGATGGATGCAGGGAAATGGAAATGAATAATCTGGAACTATGGTAGGATTAGAGTATGTTTGTTCTACTGGGAGGTTGAATCAGGATATTTTAACTGGAAAAAATTTTTTTGAATTTTAAGAAGTCTCTGTGATCAGGTGAGCTGCAGCAGGGCACTGGTAAAAAAAAACTCCCTTTCTACAATCTTCCATTTATATAAGGAGTATGCAGTTTCATTCTAGGATTCTCATTAAATTGAGGGTTTAATCTTTCTCACTATTCTTCCCTTCTCATTATTCTTCCTCATTCTAAGACAGGAGCAGTAGTTTAGTTGGGACACTTATTATGAATTTGTGAAATTAAATTCATCCTTATATTTTATTTAGGATTGGTTATTCCTGAGATTTCTCCAACCCCTTCATCTATTTGAAAAAGTTTCCTAAGAAGCCCACCGTCCAAAAGTCCTATTGAAGGCTCAAGGCTGGCTCTGGATTTCCTTAGGAATTCTTAAATTTGTGGTGTTTAAAGAATATTTTCTAGCCCAAACCACCAAAAGTTTTCCAAACAGGCTTCTGACACTGTGCCATTCAGAACATCATGCAGCTCTGCTTCCAAATGGAACACATTTCTACCTACCCTCAGAGAAATACTTATTTTCCAGCATAAATTATTAGCACGATTTTATGCACAGCTTCCAATTCAGACTGAGTTGAGGATGAGTGACTTATGATCATAGAATCATAGAGTAAGAGCCAAACATACTACTTATAAGCATGTTATTTGTAAACTGTACTTTAAATACTCATCTCTTATTAATGGCATATATAATCTCATTGACCCACTATGGAATGACGTGGATGACATACTATCTCTTTTGCAGGGTTCCCTGTCTATTCAAATGCTAATGATGAAAATGAACTCTGTCCAAAGGTCAGGATTGGCCAAGATGATTTACCAGGTAAGTAGCAATGTATCATATTGAAAATTCAGGTTTGCTATGAATCTACCTGATATAATTTTTTATTTGGAAAGGTTGGGGAAAGTGATAAACTAAATCTTATGTTGGACTTCTCATTTTCTGTTCTCTTTATATAGGCTTTGACTTGATTTCTCAGTTCCAGATAGATAAGGCAGCTTCCCGAAGAGCTATCCAGAGAATAGTGGGATCAACTGCATTGCAAGTAGCTTACAGATTGGGAAATAATGTAGATTTCAGGATTCCAACCAGGTAGTAAAAAAATTTTTTTGTCTAACTATCTGCTCCAAGTGCATTTTAACAAATGTATATTTATATAATATTAGAGAATTTTCTTATGTTTAATGTTTCCTGGATCATGATTTTATTTAAAGATAAGGAAGTTATTTTCTTACCTAAGTTCAGTTGTCTGAATATATGAATGCTCTTTATGTTTTCAGTACGTAATTTACTCTTCTACCTGGGCAAGAAGTGGAAGCACTGAGACTATTATATATTGATTCAGGATATGTTCTTATTACTTAGCTCGCTGTTTTTCTATAATTTGTCTGGTTTTGACTGAAAGGACCCTCTGTGAAAAGTGCCAGAGGTTAAGCATAAATTTAACTAGGAACCACCACCTGTGGTTAGAGGGCTCACAATGGTGCTGTTCAAGCATCCTGGTGCTGAAACAGAAACACACAGTGCTTGGCTCCAGCCTGGGACCAAACAAAAGCAAAATTAGAATAATGATAATAGAAGGCAATGATAGGTATTCAAAAACATCCTCAATTTATTTATCTCCATTTGGGAATTAAGTCTTTTATCCTTTAAATTTTATACCTAAGGTGACCTTAGGTACATTTGTGAATGTGTCATACCATGATTTGAGTGAGCTCTGGGGTTTAATTTTTATATCACTAAAATATCTTATATGTTATTATTATGATTATGCTTTAGCGCACTTCAAAAAATAAAATTAAGTTTCTTTTAGTATATGAATGGGAAATGAGATCTCTGATACATATTAAAGTGTAGAGGATGAATTAGAATAGTAAAAGAATTTTATGAAAAGTAAATGCTTTAAAAATGAAAATTTTGGTAAATTGGAATATTCTGAGGTAGTACTATGTTGAAGATATAAGTTCATATTTGGTAGACCATTTTAGTACTCTATATAAACTTCATTAATTTGCTAATTACCATGAAATAGTTTATGGAAAAGAAAGTGAAATCAGAGATTTTAGAACATAAGGTTGCAGATTAGCAAGGTGCTGGGAGGACTGAAACCCTGGCAGGATGGATGCAGAGTCGGTGCTTCTAAACACCATTCCCTAATGATGCTGGAAAACCAATCACATTTGCAAAGATTAGAAACACAAAAGTAGTTGTTAACTTTCTTTATTGAAAGTTTTGGTATTCTTAAAGAAGTGTTTTAAACACTTGTTTTTTACTCTTTTAATAAGATTGCTAAATATGACATAAAAAGCCCCTTCTCCCCTAGTCAATCTAACTTTCTTCCCTATATTTCAAGGTACATTCTGGAGTGTCATTAGCTGTTAAATTTAGAGATTAGTGAACTTAAGCCAGGTAGACTCTCTACAGTCCACTCATCTTTGTAGTGTTTTTCCTCTAAATGCAGTAGAAGAAATAGAAAAAGGAAAGATGGGGGACAAGGATAGACAGACTCACAAATAAATAGTATTTTCATCCTTGGGAAAGTTATCAAACTGTCTTTTCTTCAGTGCCCTACGGTGAAATTAGGAGTAATAAAAACTATGTCATAGAGTTGTCACCAGGAGTAAATGCCAGTAAATGAGTCACAGTGCTATTGTTTACTGTAAGTAGTGGGGAATGCTAGAATGAGAGGCTGTGAGTCTTCTCTTTTTGGATTTTTTTTTTAAGCTAACTTCCAAGTCCTACTCACTCAAAAGCAGGGTAGCAAGAAAGTTGGGATTGGTATTTCTTTCAGAACATACAGGGAGCAGACTGTCTTGATTTAAAGGGGATTTATGTGCTGGCGAATATAAGCTTCAAAGGAGAGAAAAGTAACTATTAATAGGCTCTTAATGGGAGTAAAAGGAGTTTAAGGCATATGGAACTAATATGATATAGTAAAAATTTATTCTTACTCATATATTCATATTTTGAAGATTATAGGACACTTTTTGCTACTTCCTAAGAATAAGAATTATTTTACATGTACTAGTTTGATAGTATCAACTTGTACTTAGAAGCATGCTGTGTTTGTTTTCATATAATACTTAACTTTTCTTTGGGTTAAGGTCATAATAAATGTTTCAAGGTCCAAGGGCTTCTTATCTTTTATTCAAACCCTTATAGGTCTCCTTTTTTAAGGTACTTTGTGCAATTGTGACATAATGAAACAAATCATTTATAGATATGGTTTCTTTTAAATTATGTATGCTGTCAAGTTTACTTATCGCTGTGCATAGCATATTTTCAAGAACAGAATTCAGGTTTTCAAAAAACACTAAGGGACTGACTGATCTATAAATTAGACTTGTGAGGGCTTTCAAATGGTCTAAGAATATGCAGAAACACACCTATTTTATTAATTTGATCATGGGAAGGGATTTTGTTCTTTTACCACATGACAGTGTAATAGCCCAGTTTGAAAGATTAATAGCATAATAGTCTTGATTACATTTGAACACACACACATAATCTTCATACATATGGAGAAAGAGAGACAGATAAATACCCTTGGTTTAACAACATGTCCGTAATCTCATTAAAAAAGGTTTTGGCATTATATAGCCATGTTAGAGATATATGGGACATTTTATCCTATCCTACCTTCAGCACAATCTCTTTGTTCACTTAGCAGGAAAAAACAGAAGCACAATTGGAACCAAGATGAATTTATTTTTTCTAGGGACTGATGAAATTTAAAGTTATAGCTCTGCTCAATACATGTAAAAGCAAATGTATAGGCAATATAGATCTGGTCTTTTTAAGTTTAGAAAAATAATTCATTAAGGAAAAGAAGACAAAGCATTAGGATTTCTCTTATGTCAATGAAAAACCTCATAGACCAACAACTCTTAGACATAAAACAAAAAAGAAAAATAGGTTTTTAAGCATATGATCAAATCTAGATTAGTAATTGAAAGGGATACTAAAGACAGTTTAAATAGATACTTGTCAAATTTTAACAGTGAATAAAACTTTTTTTGATATGAGTTGTATATATTTTATATGAGGAAATCATAGTATACATGCTTTTCTGCATTTTTCTTTTTTCCTTCAACATCTTAAAGACAGTTTCTGTGTCTCTCTGGTTCATCTGTTTTTAAAAAAATTACATTGTTTTTAAAGAAGTAATACTGGCCTACAACACTGCATATGATTCAGAGGTACAGGCTCATACCTCTTAGGATACGTGTTACTTTACCACATCTAACAGCAAAGCACACATAATGTTCCAGTATTGCATTTGGGGTTCCCTCCCCACTTTGTTTTCTACCCCTCTCTATCCCTCTTAAGTAGCTTCAATTCCAGAGTCAGACTTCTAGGATTTGTTTTGGCTGCTTTTTTCTGTCCCTTTGTTTTGTTTCTTTATATTCTACATACGAGTGAAACCATAGGTATTTATATTTCTCCTGACTGACTTTGTTTATCATAATCCTCTCTGGTTCCATTCATGTGGTCACAAATGGCAAAAGCCTATTTTTTAATATTTTAGTAGCATTCTATTTTGTATATATACCACATCTTCCAAACATATTTATCTGAGTGGGGCACTTAGGCTGTGTCCATATGTTGGCTATTGTAAAGTTCACATTTTCCTTCAAATAAATATACTTGCATTTTTAAAAAGGTAGATAACTAGGAGTGGAATTGCTGGATCATATGATAGACCTATTTTTAACACTTTAAAAAACCTCTTTACTATTTCCCATAAGGCCTCAAGTAGTCTACATTCCCACAAACAGTATAAAAGTGTTCTATATCCGCACTGACACTTGTTTCCGGTCATTTGAGAATGGATATTCTCATGGGTATGAGGAGGTGTCTCATTGTGGTTTTGATATGCATTTCCTTGGTTAGTGAAAAAAAGCTTTGAAAACTTGTTCCCCAACTCCAAATTAATTAAGGTTGGTTGCGTGAGACATATAAATGTTCATAAAATTTTGTAATTATATAGTGGGTAATATATTGTCACTATGGAGCCTTGGTTCCTTATTTATAGATTATTCTGAAAGAGCTATACTATGAAAAATCTTAAGTCAAAGGAAATATGACAAACAGAATATACACTTAAAACCAATAATGCAATAGATGTGGTAGACATCTCCAGTCTGGAGAAATAATTCTTGCATATATATTTTTTTCTCTTTTGCTTGCAACTAAATCTTGTTAATAGTACATGTTAAAATCTCCTGTACACTTGACAGCATGTTTAGCAAATTGAAAGCTTTGCAATAATAACACATATTCCAGTGACCATTTTAAAGCATATAATGACAGGGAACTCAAGCGGTATTATAAACAAAAACCAGTCATAATGGAAAGTAATGGCTAAAGAAGTATTTGAATGACAAAACTGCACTCACATGAAAAGTTTTACATCTTTGTTATTTTTATAAAACTAACACAGTAATCAAATTTGTTGACATAGTTGATCTACTTTATTGAAATTTTGTAAAAATACCTGCAGTAAAGAGTTATATGCTTGTTTTTATGCTATCAAAATGGATGATAATGCTTTATAGTTGTCACCAAAATGAAGATAGAAAACCTTAGAACTTTTTTGATTGATGAATAAAGTTGAGATATGCATTATAAAAATAAAATGAAACTATTCAAAAAAAGAGAAAACCTTAAAAATTTATAGTTGTCACCAAAATAAAAGGTAAAAAAACTTAGAACTTGGTTGGTTTTGCTTATTGCTAAATACTCTTAGAACTGAGTTTTCCATCTAGTAATTTTTGATCCCTGTCACTGTCAACAACACATAAGCCATTGCAGTAAATTACCGTAGTATTCACTATGGTTTATAACAAATCAAATCAGCATCCATTTATATATTTCTATCTTTCTTTCCTTGACTCTATAAAAAAGGAGGCTGCATAAGAAGAGCTTGATCTGAAAGAAGTTTATTTCAGACCTGGGGTCCTGTGCATAACTGTTCTCAGAAATTTTAGATCTTTATTAACTTATTTAGTAAACAAAATTAATCGGTATCTTATTTCTCTAGCATTTCTTCCTTTCAAAGGATTTTTTTCTATGTTTAGGAAGAGAAAGATAAAGAGATATAATCTTCAATCCCTTGAAAGATGATGTTTATATTTAACAAGTGCAGATTTTTAACAAGTTTGATTTTCAGCTTTTGGTAGTTAGACTTGAACAGAAGTAGATTCATGTAGTTGGCATAGATCCAGAACAGTTTCCACCTATACCGAAGATGCCTCAGGGACAGCCACATTGTGTGATGATACCAGTGAAAGCATTAAAGAAAGAACCAATGATCCAGACTTAGTTGACTGATTGGAGAAACTGTATTGGATAAGAGAAGTAATAGGTCACCTTTCTATTGTCACACACCCAGTGACAAGCAGCCAGCTGCTACTTTATCATCGCACTTTGAACTCCTTGGAAAAGACAAAAATTCTCAGTGTGAAAATTCTTCCCAAGTCTGCAGTTATGATTCTCAGAATGCTTCTGTGGGTCCATGGTTTAATTGTGGAGGGAAATACCTAAGCAATTATGGGAATAATAATCCTAAAATATTACATTAAAATTACAAATTTAATAGCTGCCTTAATTAAATGGTTTCATAAACTGGCAGAGCTGATTTGGATTCCAAATCATCTCTTCTTTCATTTATGCTGCCAAGAACTTTGCAAGAATGTGTTTTTTGGCTGAGATGAAATTACTGAACAGTGGCTCTCTAGGTAGCATAAATAGTCATATTGTTGGAATATATGGCATTGGGGACCTTCCTTAGCTATAAGGAAGGGTCTTAGAGTAATGTGTATTTAAGATGGTGTATTAATGTATGTGAATGATCAAGTGTTTGTGAAGGTCTTTCTAAAAAGTCATGAAAGAACAAACAGTACAGTTTTTTCACACTGTAGCCTTACTGTAGGCCTAGAATCTAAAACAGCTTAATAAGGAGACATGGTAATATGCATGGGTACAGAAAACAAACTTATATTTACTATTTAAAATTTTTACTCAGGCATTTATATCCCAGTGGACTGCCTGAAGAATACTCCTTTTTAACTACTTTTCGGATGACTGGAAGCACACTTGAAAAGAACTGGAGCATTTGGCAGATCCAGGATTCCTCAGGGAAGGAGCAAGTTGGCGTGAAGATTAATGGCCAAACAAAATCTGTTGCATTTTCATACAAAGGACAGGATGGAAGTCTCCAAACTGCAGCCTTTTCGAATTTACCCTCCTTGTTTGATTCCCAGTGGCATAAGCTCATGATCGGTGTGGAAAGGAATAGAGCTACTCTTTTTGTTGATTGCAAGAGAATTGAATCATTGCCTATAAAACCAAGAGGCCAAATCAATGTCGATGGCTTTGCTGTGCTGGGAAAACTTGTGGAGAATCCTCAGGTTTCTGTTCCGGTGAGTATGAAACAATATGCTGTGATAGATAAAGATAAAACCAGTTCACTAAAAATTGATACCTCATATATCCTCAGTGATTCAATATATCTTTATATATATATATCATGTATCTTTATATAATACAATAATCTGAATGTCTTAAACAATGAGCAATTATTCATTTAAAAATTCAAACTATTATTTGGAAAGTACTCAGTGTCTATTTTGAGCATAGCAAATGGGATGGAGAATGAGAGGAAGTTAAATAGATGGCATCTGGTCCTAAATAACTTAGTCTGCTTGGAAGATGCTACATGCCCCATGGGGGGCACCCAGAATCCTTTTGAGGCAAGTTCCCATCTTGAAGAAACCCATCTTGGCATAGTATATGCTGTGTATAAATAACTCATGAGAACAAAGTAAGGTTAAAACAAGTTGAGGTTTCAGTTAGTCAAGAATCCCATGATTCTTGGAAGCAATGGATGTCAGCAATGAAATGAAAAGATTGGAAACGGCAAAATAAGAAGATGTAGTCTAGCTGAAAGAAACAGCCTTAAGGAAAAAAGAAATAGAAAATAATCAGGTCACATTCAGTGGTCTGGAAACTGATTGTTTTGGATGAAATTTGAATGTGAAAGTTGTGTGTGTGTGTGTGTGTGTATGAGAGCAGTAGGTGAAGTATACTAACTGCAGAGGTGTGAGAAAGTTAGTAAGTTGTTATGGTATCTGATCAATAAGAATGAAAATTATATAGGTAGCACAACATTTAGAGGTAAGACTTGGATGACATAAAAGGATTCTAGAGTCCTGTTCATGAAATTCTAGTAGAAACACAAGAAATAAGGAAGTCTTTAATTATACGAAAATTGTAAGCCGGGCGCCGTGGCTCCTGCCTGTAAGCATCAGTCTATGAAGCGACTGGGGCTAGGGATCGTGGTTCGAGTCCCGGTCAGGGCAACACAGTGAGACTTAGTCCCAAAAAATAGTTGGGCATGGTGGCACGCACCTGTAATTCCAGCTACCTGGGAAGCTGAGGCTGGGGATTGCTTGAATCTGTGGCACCCTGGGCAATGTGAGCCTGTGGTTCCATGGGCAAAAATAGTGAGACCTAGTCTCAAAACAAACAAACAAACAAAAAAATCATGCCACTAACCCCACAGAGTTCTCTCATTTTGGATTGTTAAACTTTCACTGTACAACCTTTTAGAGATATTTTACAATATTATGACAGATTTTACAAAGCATATCTTGGAGGATGTGTTCTTTTTGGGTGAAACTAAAGAACTTGGAGCCCAACACATAAACTACTGATGCCAGTGTCCCTCCTCATCTAGACTTGTCAAATTCTAGTCACAAAACTCATATCATGAAGTGTAGCAGGGGGATACAATGATTTTGAATTGTTTCTCTGCACTTCTCCAAAGGAAAAAAAAAAAGGTTGTCAGACATCTCAGTAATGGAATTGTTCAAATAACTTATTTTCAAGGGAAGAATTGTGATTAGTGTGAAGGGTAGTGTGAAATTTCTATATTCTGTGATGGATGGGAAGCAATTTGTAACTGCCACATTGCGGCTCTGGCTTGTAGACACTTGAGAAAGTATTTCTTCAGCTAATGAGTTATCACACCTCAAGCAGCTGGGTTAGAAAGCCAATGGGACTTATGCTATTCCATCTTGAAATTTTGTGCAAGATCTTTGTGATAGACCTGGAGTGGTGTTCAGAAAACTCTGAGCTTCTATGATGTTGGTGTCACTTCTGGACAATGAGTAGGAGGGAAGAAACCTTAGGGTACCTCACTCATTCTGGTGAATAGAATCAAGTATTTAACAAGCTGGTTTATTATGTAAGCAATTGGTCTTGAAACCGTTTCAAGTCATTATCATTCCAAATTCTGTGTACTGGGATGCTCCTAAATGGTCTGATTGCCAAAGTGATAGACTTGTCTCAACATTTCTGCATTATATTATAACCCGGCCAACACTGTTTTGGCAATTGTGAATGTTTCGGTTTCCCACCCAGGGTAGTCTTAGGACTGTTATAGTCTTCCATGTGCAGAGCTCTAAGCAGGTGTACATTTACTTCTGGTCCACCAAAGAACATTTCTAGGTTAGTGTATTGTAGCTAGTGTTAAAAGTATTTGAAATAGGCATGAATGATTTTTTCCTTCATACTACTTCTGATGCCTCCCAGAGAGGAAGCATAAAAAACTTTGTGAAGCCTCATTAAAAGTTCATGGTTGATGATGTTGTGGTCATAGTAACATTTAAAATAGATCAATTTCATGGGCCAAGAAAGCTTTACTTACATCCAAGGACTTACAATGATATTGTCAAACTCAAACTTGTCACCAAAATACATCCCTCAATTTCTACCCTGTCTAAGAGGAAGAAGCGAATAACTGTTAGAAAAGTCATTTATGTGTTTATAGATTCTTGATATCTGTAATGTGACAACTTAATGTTTCCAAAAAGCTTTCATTCCCACGAATTTATTTGATCCTTTGAAATAGTTTTCTAAAACAACAAGAACACATAGGATTAACTTCATCTCTCAGCTGAAGAAGGGAACTTACTTGGTTTGTAAGAACAGTGTTAGGAATAAAATCTCTAATCCATTAGAAACTTTAGTTTCTGCCATGCTAACTAGCTTTCCATTAAGGAAAAATGTAGCATATGTAAACACATTTTTTCCCCTATAAAATATCTTATCATTCTATTTTGAAGGCTTTTGTGATTTGCATGGATTTTTAGAATTTACTTTGCAGGACAAACAAGATAAATTTTTCTTTTAAAGAAGGATATTATACCATGCAAAGCATGTCTGAGGATGCTAGTTATTGATTCTAGTTATTCTATTCATTTAGTAAGCTTTCATTGTGTACTCATACACTGAGTATACGGAAATATACTCCATAGAGTATACTCCAGAATATAAACCATAGATCTTCTTTTCTTCAGCCTCTTGAGGGTGAGGGTTTGACATAAGTAAACAATGACAACATAATAGGTAAGGACCACAAGGATTAATGGAAGCATCTAGAAAAAGCTTCTCCCTAGATCAAGGCAAGTCAAGGCAACATGAGAGTAGAGTTCAAGGATGTTTTCTCTTCTTTCTTTCTTATTTATTTTATACCGTATTTTTTACATTGCTGTAGTTCCCATATTTCTCCCACCATCCATCACTATTTTCCCTCATGTTCCTCTTGCCCCTGTTTCATGCCCTTCCTTTTCCCTCGTTTGCTGGGCATTTCATTTCTATAGTCAACTTGTTAGCCTTTACTGTATCTTATGCTTCTGTTGATTCATCTATATTCCATATAAGTGAGACCATTTGGTATTTATCTTTTTCTATCTAATTTCAGTCTACATAATTCCTTCTAGCTCCATCCATGTTGCTGTTTTAGTTGACTTTTTGATTGCTGAATCATATTCCACTGTATAAATATGCCATAATTTTTTTTATCCATTCATCTATTTGGGGGTATTGGGCTGTTTCTATACCCTTAGCTATTATAAACAGTGCTACAATAAACACAAAAGTGCAGGTTTTCAAATACAGTTTCAAAAGGACACAAAGTTGAGAGTAATCTTGGGATGAACAAATTATCCAAGAGAAGTTAAGGTCCAGTATTTTAGGCAGAGAGACTTTAATTTGGGAATTTCCACATTTATCAATTCTCCCCCTTTCAGGTTTTATTAATCTTATATAATAACATTATAATTTTATAGACCAAGAATAACTAAATACTCACAGACAATTTCCCAGATAAAGCCCAAGTATCCACATTCTTGTTTCTACATTATGGCCATGTTGAGATGGCTAAAACCTGATATTGCTGGTGTTTACTGCAGATCAGCAATGAATACTATTCTCTAGTAGGTTTGGCAGGTAATGATGGTGGCCACCATGTATTCTGTGAGAAAAAAGACACTGAATGGACTCACTCCTCTCAGTTAGAGAAAACAGATGTTTATTATTACTGTGTGAGAAATTTTAAGTTAAAATGAAGTATGCTGATAGTAGAAAAATAATCAGAATAGTGTATTTTCCATTTTTTTCTCCTTGATATTTGACTCATTCCAATGTGTGACACTCTATGTTCATTGAATACTCCCCCCCCCTGAGATCAACATTTGCATTTTTCTTGGTGAATAAATCAAAAGCAAACATTCCATCTAAAGATATTAACAGATGTCAAAAGGTAGCCCTTGGAATTGCATAATAAAAAAATGCAGTTGCAGTTGAAAACACTTGTTGGAACATTAATGCTAAAATATTCACACTTATATTTACTTGTGCCTCCCTTCTCTACACTATCTTTTGTCTCCCTTTTCTAAATTGGAAAAAGAAGCCAGTTTTAAGAGGTTTTCATAAGGCTTTTCTTCCGCTGCTCACATGGTCTTTGACTCAAACACCTTCTCATCATTCATGGTTATTTAGTGGGCTCAGAGTATTTTATATGTTTTCCCAATATGCTGCTATAATACATTGTTAGTTTGATTTTGAAGCAATAAATCCCATATTTCCTATTCTCCTTTGTGCTCATATTTTAGGACGGTGCTATTTATCCCACTGCAAAGCTCTGTTTCCTGGCAGCATACCATAAAAACATGTTATTTTATGACAGGTTCTTTATTGTTTGTTGTCAGCATGATTGCCTAGGAGAGTTATTTGGTATAGCTCTATTAGAAAACGGAGTTAGCCTTTTTCTCTTTACAGGGATGTACACTAGGGGTTTAGGTTTGTTTGAGGAAAGATAAAAGTTTATATAGCTTTACAACCATGTGACTCAAACCCTTTTCTTTTTACATATGCATATTTCAAACAAACCAATGTGGAAGATGATTAATCAGACAGATATAATGTTCAAAATATTTCAAATATCTTGCTCTGCTATTATTGTTAAAGTCAGAGAAATTGTGAGAGCAAATAGAAAAGAAAGGCAGAACTGTCGATGGGGAAATTATCTTTTCTTTTCTTTTTTCCATTGAATTAAGTCATACTAACCTTCAAATCTAAAAACAATGAAGTTTAGTAAATGATAGCATGGTAAAAATCAATTTTGAGGTTTGATTAGCATTATTTCTGGTACGTAAGAAATATTGTGGATAAGTTATGTTTTTCATGACTTGAAAAATATATAATATTGACTTTGTATAATAGTTAAAATATTGTTTGCTTATAAAATTGCTTTGACAAGTAATTTTATTAGTACTCTTTCCTTTGGAGGTAGTAGGTGAACATGAAAAAAGAAGTAATGTTACCTATATACATGTCTAGGAAATATATTTTGTTATACTTAGGTGTGATTTGATTGGAATATTGTTGAGTGTAAGAAAAAAAATTTTGGAGATAAACCCAATTTGCTGTATTTTAGACTACACTAACAACATCAGTGGATTTTTCCACTAGATGGCAATAAAAAATGAACACACAGAAAAGCAAGAGACATTCTGACTGGGAGAAGGGACTATGAATAACTAGAAGAAAAACTAAATGATGATGAAACTTGCTTTTAATGATAAATTGAAACAATACATATTTTATTGACCTCAACTGTGCCCAAATGTTGCAAATAAAGAAAACCTGGTGCTTTTAGTTTTCTATTGCTATGAAAATGTATATGGGCTAAGATCATAGAGAAATTTTTGTTATGTAGACTGGATAGCAATAAGGCAGGAGATTAATCTCTTCATATGAATCTATATATTTAGTTTCTTTGGTTACAGTGTAATGTCAGTAAATCATGAATTTAAAAGTTGGAGGAAACTAGGTATATAGAGTTCAAATCTTTCAGTTTACATGAGAAGACAAAAGACTTTAATCAAACAAGTCACAATCAAACAAGAAGGCAAATACTATTCATTCTTGTCTCACTATATTTTTTATTTATCGCTACATAAAAATTTACTAATAACCAACAACTGTATTTTAAACATCTGCTAAGTTATTGATTGCAGTTGAAGTTCCAGTGTAGCTTACATTCATTCTGGAAAGAGGAGACAAACACAAGTGAATAAATGAACAAATATGTAGTATTTTAAGTGGAGAAAATGAGAAAGAAATTGGAGTGCCTGGGGATAGGGTTTCCTTGAGAATAAAATCATTTAGCAGAAAACTGGAAAGAATCAGGATCAAGCTACCTAAGAAAATAGGATTCTGAGAAGAAAGAAAACTGAGTTCAGAGACTGGTGTTGCCTGCTGTCAGTGTTGTCAGCTGCATTTGAGGAGACATCAAAACCAGAGTGACTATAGTGAGATTGAGAAACGTAGGCATGAGACAGGGAGGGAACTGCTATGGGGAAGGTGGGGTATTATGTTATATTATGAGGCTCATCTGGCCAGTGGTTTTGACATGTTTTCATCATCTCATCTTTTAAAAGTGTCCCTTTGACTGCTACTATGACAATATATACTTCTGTAGAGGCAGATAAGGTAGGGTACTTGGGACATCTTAAAAAGACATCATAGGAAACTGAGGAATACTTCCTGCAAGGATGATTTCAGTGTAAAACTGGGTGGCAGTTTTGGAGGTGGTACAAAGATCCTGATATATTTTGAAGGTAAAGTAAATAATCTTTGAAGTATAAGAGAGAGAGGACTCAAATTTGACTCTTGCATATATGATGAGAGTAGTTGGAAGTAGAGTTGTCATTTTTACAGACAGGAAGGACTGTGGAAAAAGCAATTATCAATGAGAATATCAGGAGTTGGTTAAGAATCCTGAGTTTGAAGAGATTTGATCACTGTTAGTGATCAAAGTGAAGACACTGAACAGAGTTAGATTTGTTCTGGAGTTGAATTCCCGGTCCATCTAGAAATAGAACATTGAGCATTGTCAACATATAGATGCTATTTAAAACCATGATACAAAATGAAATCACTGAGGGAAGGGTAATAGAATAGTCTTAGAACTGAACCCTGAAACAATTAACATTTAGAGGTTTCTGAGCTGAGAAAGCTAGAGTCAAGGAGACCAGGAAGAGCAGACCACAATTTTGAGAAACAGCAGATTTTGGCAGCCTGGCAGTAAAGGGAAACAGTATTGGAAGGAGGAAAAGATGGCTAGCTTGTTCAAGTGCTGTCATTGGGTCAAATAAAGTAACTTAAAACTGACTTAATTTTCAAAACCAGTGTCAGTGACCTTGAGAGAAGACCCATAAGAACTCAGGAATGAAAGCCCAGCTGGGAAGAATTAGAGAGAAAATTAAAGGAAGAACTATACAGACAGCATTATTGAGTTATCTATGTGGAACAGAAAATGGCAGTGAAGTGGAGTGGGGCATGAGGGAGAGGTTTTTTTTTTTTTAAGTTAGAAGATCATCGAAGATGATTTACTCTGAGTCTAACACTCTTGCTGCTCTATTTTATCTTTCTTAAAGGAGCAAGAATTTAGTACCACATGAATCTCCCTAAAATGCCTTTTTGTATTAGGTCCCATTTCCTCATCCCTATCCCTGTTGCAGAAAAAGTTTTGATAACAATTCAGTAATTATTATCAAATAATTGATAATACTTACCCGGTACTATTCTAATTCCTTAACTTAAAATTCAAGGGTGGGAGTGATCTCTTGTCTACTCTTTGTCACAAAAACCTGGTCTCTTCTCTAAACGTCATTTCCCAAACTGGTAACTTATATTGTTAACTCCTCTCTTCAAGACCCCACTCAAAGATTATGTGCTATATCACCCTGTGTTGATGACTTTAACCAAGAATATGTCTTTCTCATTGCAAATGCCATAGTATTTATTATCAAAAGCATTCTTTTTTTGGCTTAGATACTCTTCCATATACTAACATTTTTGTGTCTTGCATATATCTCTCTTAAGGCATATTAATGCATATTCAAAGAAATGTTGAATTAAAAATATGAGTAAATGACTGTATAAAAAGTCTTCAGATTCCAAGTCTACTACTCTACCCTTTGACTATTTTGCTTCTGTGTTTGGTTAAGATTCTGATGGGTATTACCTTTCCAGATGAACTACATTCCAAGCACTATGTCTAGAACTGCATTATTTAGAGAAATTTCTGATTTTGAGGCAACTCAGACCCTTCTTCTGAGCAACCAGGAAACTTCATTTATTTAGGTCCCTTATGATTGTAGGGGTCCCTTAGGATTGTAGGAACCAAATATTGTGGATTCAAGTATTTCTTTATTTCTTCATTGCCTCTGAGTAGACAAAAGTTTAATGAAACATATCTTCTCATGAAAATGTTTATCTCTGATATAACTTTTAGATATTTTATACTTGTAAAAATTTAATCTTAATTAATTTGTGAAAATTAAGCTTTTGTGCCATTCTCATTCAAAAAGTTCCATGGTTTTTCATTAGAATTCTCTTAGCAGGAAAAAAGTTGTTTGCTACTAGTTTTTGTTCAGTTATTACAAATGACTTAAATGCAATATATAATATATAATTCTTATATAATATGTAATATATATTATATATGATATATAATTATATATAAAACATAATATATATATAATTTTGTCAATGCATTAGCAAAACAAGTAAAATCACTAATCCTATTAAGTCTAGAGGCAGGGATGTAATTTCTTGTTTTAATATATTGTGAGCTAAATACTACTACAACTTAGTGTCCTAGAATAAAAAAATCATCTATTGCCAACGCTGGACCTATGTATTATACTCATACAAGACAAGTTTTCCTTGAAACAATGGAAATATACTTTATGCTGAAAAGAATGGATTGTGCTAGAGCATTTTATATTCAGGTTAATGGATTATATTTTTAATTTTCTTCCCTGTATTTTTCTCAAGTATTACAAACTATAAACTTAATCTGAGAGGAGCATATCTTTGGTTTGCTTAGAATGTTCCTGTAGTGTTTGACTTATATTGGACTTTAAAAATGTTCACTCACCAAAGGAGTAGATGGAAATATTTGTCATGTATATTTTGTCAATGGGTATTCACAGAGGATGATGATTCAGGTATGAAAATGAGAAACGTGTGGAAATCAGCATTTTAAATGTATAATGAAAGTGACTTTCACTAAGGAACTCTGCCAATCTCCTTCAAAATAATTAACATGCAAATTGGAATTCATATTGCTTGCCAAAATGGTTGTTGTATAGATGATTATTAGTGTGTAGGTGGTGTTTATGTGGATGCACAGATGTGTTCAGAAACCTCTGATCTATGCGGCACTCTGAACAGCTCAGCCTGTATTCACAGATGAATCACACTTCATTCCCCCATTATCCTGTGCCACAACTGCATCCTGCATATATAAACAGGTGTACCAATTTATCCAGAGAGAATTACATTTTTGAAAAGACAGCTTAATAAATTACTTTGCATTTGCAGTAACTATCTTTAATGAACTATCTGCTCAAAAGATACAGGTTTCCTGGTTAGCTGTGAATTTTGCAAGGTGATTAAGTATGAATTATTTTTGAGAATCAAAATATCAGATGCATACAATGTATACCTACTTTAAGTTACCAATTCACAGAAGATTTAGTGAAATCTTGAGCAGTCCTTTTATTTTGATCACTATGGAAGGGAGAGACATTTTTTTCATAGTCTGATAAAATTTTTCTTTGGTCATTGAGGAAAAGAATTAGAAGTCTCTGCTCTGATATTTTACTATGCACATGAATATAAACTGTGTATAGAAATAGCTATCAGATTTTGGAAGAACATTAGCAATTTTACTCCTCCATTTATTTCTGTAACAAGCATGAAAATAGAGAAAGGTTTAAATTCATATGAAAGTTTCTTTTTCTAGTTCTGGAGTTTTTAGCAAATGTTGGAAATTCTTAGAAATGTATAATCTACAAATAGTATGTTTATATACTTTTTGAGGTAATGTTGGCTTACATCATTGTTTATATTTTGAAAGTATAGAACCTCCCCATTCAAGTTTCAAATAAAGCATTTTTTGGGGGGGGAGGAGGGTCTGATAAAGTGGTAGAGAAGACCTTATTTTAGAGTTAAGTACATTTGGAAAGCTGGCTCTGCCTTTTACTGTGTGACCCATGGCAAATGACTTAACATTTCTTTCTCACTTACCCAGGTATGAACTCAAGGAGTTTTTTTTGAGCCATGTCAGGTGTTTGATGTCATTAAGGAAAAGATGTCTCATTCCTTTTCTATCTTCCCATTAAAATTTCTACTTCAGTTTAGAACAAAAGAAATTAAGATCCTTCTTAAGCTAACAAGACTACTAGAATACAAATAAACTGTTTGATTAAGGTTATTTCCTTAACTGCAAGACGATGCATGATTTGGTAAGCAGTTCTTTCACAATTTACTATTAAATAATCCATATCATGAGTACACAGGTCAGCATAATTTTCATACAATTTATAGACATTTTCATCTTAAAATATATCTTGATATAGATGCTCACTTCTTTTCAGAACACTTAACTCATTTTTCCAGATGTGTATAATATCTGGAGAAAAGGAATAGATGAATAGTGAAAAACGAATGATGGAGAAGTGTGAGAGAAAATAGGACAGTTGAATCATGTGAATACTGTGCCAACACAGGAATGTGAATATCTAATATTTTACTAGCACTGTTTCATAATGTGGAAAGCTCCTTTTGTTTAATTTTCCCTTTCTTTATGGGTAGAAGAGAATTTTTATCTCCTAAGTGGCACCCTCAAATCTTACTGTTTCCCTGATGTTGGAGAAAAAGTAACTTAGTTTGAGATCTACTAGATCCAGAGTCCATTTGGTTGGTGTGGTACAATGCAAAAATCAGTATTGGATGAATAAAAGAGGTAATATTTATATTTGGGACTTGAATACTTAGCTAGATATTTGCACAATGCCAGGAGAATCAACTGACCAGAATTATGGATTTATTTGAAATGCCTAACAAGGAATTTCTTAATTGAAAAGGCTTGGCATGGTACAGGGTGGTGGGTTTCTTGTGGGGTACATTATTTTTTCACATGTTGCCTGAGGATTTCAGATTAAGATTTGGCAACTGTTCCCTTGCTATATTTCTCTCCAGTCTCCCTCTTCTTTTTCTCTTAGCACCTGCTAAAATTTAAGAAGTTGAGTGAAAACAGTTGGAATTCAAGTGTCTAGAAAATGTATATTCTTTAACTTATTAATAAGATTATCAAATTTAAATATCTTTTATGATGTTTTTTCCTCTCCTATGTCCTAGATTTCCCTTTTATTCTCCCCATTTCTAGTCTGTCCTATCCATTTTAAGCTATGTCTGCTCTAAAAAAGTATGTCTTCACTAGTATGCAAATTTCTTACAGGGCCAGATTTTTTTCATCTATTCTTCTCTTGCATACCATCTTTTTGACTGCATTTGTCTCTAGTCTTTTCCCTTGTGATCTCAGTACATAAGTTCTCTATGGAGAACAGGTCTATCCAATAAGCCTGAATTCCATTCCAGACTTTCAGACTTACTAGCCTTGAACTTGTACAGTTCTTTGTTCTCTCTAAGTCTCACTTTAATAGAATCTGTCTTTTGAGGATGTGGTGTGGACAGAAATAGAAAGCCAGTGCCAGTGGTCTGCTGAGTGACAAGGGCAGTGCTGGAGAAATGCAGAATTACAGACATCTACATTCAAAGATCAAGAGAAATTGGGAGGGGATGCCAGTCAATTTCTGGTGGAGAAAGTGCATTCAAGGAACAAGAGTTAAGCTCCACTGACAGCAACATGTTCAAGCTCATCTCCAGTCACTTAGACAATCAGACCACAGACTTACCTCTCTCCTGAAACATCTACATTTTGTCCTTCAAAAGAACCTGCACTTTTCGTTGTCTCTCTAGTTTGAACTTCAGTGGCTGTTGATCCATTGTGACCCACTGCGACCCCGGAGAGAAACTTGCCATGAGCTGCCAGTCAGAATAACAGTGAGTTTCTTGATCCCCTGCAAAGGCCACTGCCACCCAGTTAAACTCCATCTATCCCCACCTCCAACTTCTACCTCCTCACTCTCTGGAAAGAGTCCAGATTCTGATGTATAAGGATTAGCAGCCTGACCTCAACTGTCTAATCCAATCAACCTTTGGTGACTTAGGACTCTAGAGTCTCCCTCTGTCCTCACAAACATCACTCTTGAACAGAGAGGGGGGGTCTACTTCCCTCTACTCACTGTGGCACCACAATACCTAAAATGGTCCAGGGCACAACCAGAGGCTACCCTGGTACTGGAGTGGTGGAGGAAAGCCCTGTATTCAAGCCTTGCCTGTGCAGTTGCAGGGAAAGGGTTAAGGGGGACTGTTGTCATTCTATCCTCCCGGCTCCCACAAGCTCTCCTCCAATCCCCAGGACCCAGTCCAGGGCCATTCATAAATAGGACGAATTTAGCCTCCTAGAAACCTGACGCTGTGGCACTGACCACTCCTGGGGGTACTTTTTGAGGGTGGCTTTCCGGAAGCTTGACAGGGTCCTGGTAGGGAATTAGCAGAGGGCAGCAGATATGGCCTGGACAGCGCGGGACCTCTGGGCCTTAGGGTTGCGACTACTACTATCAGGGCTCTGCTTGTGCGCAGCTCAAGTAAGTTTGCACGAGTTTGGGGGGTGCAGGGTGTCTTCTAACCTTCTTCCCATCTTTTCTTCTCCAGCCCAGCCAGACTACCGACGACGAGGTAAGCTGAGGGGAAAAAGTGTTTGCCTTTTTCAAACAGGAAATGCAGGGGCCCAGCCATCGGGGAAGCGACGGGGAAGGGACCCAGTGTCGACTGTCCCCGCTCCTCCATCCTTGGACACCTGCAGCGGGTGCGGTCGAAGTCGGGGACCCTGGATGAACCCTCATTCTGGGAAAAGGCGTCTCTCCTCCCACTTGGGTCCTAACGCTGCTGGTTCAGGCGCGGAAGACAGTCGTCCGGGTTTAGTTTTTCAGTCTTCTTTCTTACCTCCCCACCCCCATCCGGGTTCAAGTCTGGAGCGGGCCTTGCAGAAGGAGCGGGATAACGCGACCCGGTGCTAACGCCCTGGCGCTCCTGCCGCAGGGCATCCGGAGTCCTGCTAGCTGCGCGAGCAGCTGCAGGTTTGCGGTCGCGCGGTCCAGGCGCCCATAAAAATTTCACCAACAAAGCCCGGGCACGGTGTTACAGGCCTATCCATAGCCGCTCCAGCGCGGCTGGGACTGGGGATCGCGGTTCGAGATCCGCCCGGGACAACACAGGGAGACCTAGTCCCCCCCGCCCCCCAAAATAGCCAGGTGTGGTGGCGCGCGCCTGTAATCCCAACTACCTGGGAAGCTGAGGATGGGAATTGCTTGAGTCCGGGGTACCCCGGGCAACGAGAGCCTGCGGTTTCACGGGCAAAAATAGCGAGACCTAGTCTCAAAAAAAAGAAAGAAAAAAATTCAGCAACTTCCCGATGGCTCTCCAGTCTCCTCCCTTGCTCGCTGGGGAGGATCTGGCAGGGGAGGGTGAGCCTCGCGGTGGTTTGAGGTTTCTCTTACAAAGACCCCATTGTAACCTGTCTGGATTTGGAGTGTAGAAAAACAAAGTTTTCCTCGATGAAAGAAGCTTTCTTTGTTTTTTAATTCCAAAGGGGCCAGGGAGAGACCCCCACCCCCAGCAACATTTTCACTTTTCCAGAGGCCAGCATTCCTGCTAGCACCATCAAAGTGTAACTGTTTGCAAGTGACAAAGGGTGTTACACTTTGGGGTCACCCCAACATTTGGTGTAGTTTTGAAGCTAGGTGCAAAGACCTCATGCCAGGGAGGTGTCACTGCAGGTACATGGGAAATGAGACCAGGTGCTCGGGGCTAAGAGACTCTGCTGCCCTCCTTTGGGCCCCAATCTTCCCCTCAAGATTATATTTCCCTCAAGAGTGTGTCCAGGTTTCTATTGGGCGTAGAAAGATTTAGAAAACGACCCTGTAATTGATCTGCTCTTGTACATTTCCAAGCTCAGTGGTTCCATTTTAACCTAACACTGACCAGCAATTACTGATTAGATCGTGGTATCGAATACCGACTGTTCTCATTATTGAACTTCTTTAAAAGTGGTCCTTCACAATCCTCCTTTGGTTTGATAAATTCATTCTGTGGAGGTGAAAGCCCGTGACACCTCTTTGCACTTTGTGGAAGTAGAACTTGCTCGAACTCCAGAGTTTAGCTTCATTTAGAATATGGCCTAGACCTAGGAACCTTGAGATCTCTTGCAAGTTTGCTTTCCCCCCCATTTATTTGTTTAATATTTTATATATATATATATATATATATATATATATACACAACATGCGTACCCCCCGGTTCTCCTATTTCCTTAACTGGTTTTTAGAGACTACATTCATAAGGAGATAACTTTTGGGGGGCAGAGGGTTGGGCGTGGGGGAGGGCTCTGGAATTGGGCCTAGTGTCTGTATTTTTCACCGTGCTTCACTAACCCGTGTATACTGTTTCTGTCAGAGAGGTCCCCCTGGCGAGCAGGGTCCTCCCGGTCCCCCGGGTCCTCCAGGAGTTCCAGGCATTGATGGCATCGACGTAAGTTTCTGTCTCCTGGTCACTTTTTTCCCAGTCCATTCTTTTCCTTCTTTTTTTTTTATCTAGAGGTTCCCTGGTTTTGTTTGTTTGTTTGTTTATTTCTTGAGAGGGCCAGCCCGATGTCCCCCACTCAAAGGTGGGATTGGACAGGGTACACTTGGGGGTTGGATCCTGGAAGCCCAGGGAGCCAGAGGTAAACTTGTGCTGTGGTGGTTTCCGTTGATTATGAACCGCCTTACTTCGGCTCTTACTCTGAACTGTGCTCTGAACACCCCATGAGTGGGGTTTTCTCAGCGGGGTCCCCAGCTCTTCTCACTCATGAACTGCTTTCGCCTTTTCCCTTACCTCTCCAGGGTGATCGAGGTCCAAAGGGTCCCCCGGGTCCCCCGGTAAGTTCATCAGCTTGATCATTCTCCATTGGTTTCATTTAAAAATGGTTGGCAGCCCCATGGCTCTGAGAGTTTCAACTTTGATCCTTTCTTTCCTGTCTCACCTTCTGCCTGCTCAGGGTCCTGCAGGGGAACCGGGAAAGCCAGGAGCTCCAGGCAAACCCGGCACACCAGGATCTGATGTGAGTAGGCTCAGTGCTGGGGAGGAAGGGAGGGAGTTTGAGGGGAAATGGATGAGGCAGGAGACACATAAAAAGAAAGTGGGAGGGAGGGAGAGAGAGGCAGAGAGGCAGACAGAGAGACAGAGAATGAGAGAGAGAGAGAGAGAGAGAGAGAGAGAGTACCCTTGTGGAGGTGAGGGCAAGGCAGGTTGGGCAAGGGTCAAGCACCCCTGGGAGAGCACCCAGGTGCTTTTACTCTTCCCAGGAAAACAGCAAGGATACTGGGTTCTTGCCAACCCTAGCACACCAGATCAACTTTCAATCTCACTGGGAGTACAGGAGGTTCTAGGGAGGAGGAATTCCTCAGACCTCTGCTAGGGCTTCACAAGCAGTTTTTATTTTATTCCTTTCTCTGAAACTCCCTGGATTAATTTAGAAAAAGAATTTGTAGGGACTAGAGGGCCTGACATGAGTGGGAATGTGTACAGAGAAATGGTCAGCAACCATCCAAAAGGAAATCCAGACTGCTTTCCCTCTTTTTCCACATGTTTTGGCTGCCATTGCTGAGAGAAATAATCTGACTATCTTTCCCCAATTTACCCACCTCCATACCCCCAAGCCCTTTGGAAGAGAAGCTCAGCTGCTGTTATATGGTAAATTTAACTCTAGAAAGTATTTCTTCAGAGGAAAATCACTTCAGGACACTCAGCTTCTCAGTTCTCCTGAATTTGACTGATACTTATAAAGGGCCCACTGCATGTCAGTCCTGAACTTTGTCACTGAAATACAAAGTGAAGTGAGATGGCATATGTGCCTTCAAGTTGTCCTTGAAGTTACCACTTTATGTGGTTTCCAAAAAAACTTTTCTAAAGCAAAGTTGATTATCATGTCCAACACGTTGGAATGTATTTTAAGACAGATCCTTCAATTTTAGAGAAGTAAGAGCAGCTGGATTTTAGCAGTTATTACTATTTAGTGTGTTAGGGGATAACATTTGTTTTCCATTACAGAATTCCTCATTTGAACTTTCTGTTTGTAAAGCTACAATGTGTGAGACATAAGGAATAATATTTGGACAATACAAACCGAAAATCAAACTACTATGTGTATAATACAAGCTAAAATTATATAGCTTGTTGGTAATCAAGCTATTCTTTGAAAACCTGAGTGACTAAAACTGTCCTAATAAAAGGTTTAACTAGCAAAGAGGTCATTAAACAAATTAGTAACCCAATACAGGTTGTATTATTTCTATATTCCTTTGAAATTTGGATCAGCCTTTTGTTTTGGCTGAAAAGAAAGTTTAATTTAAATTATTATTGCCTTCCTTCATTTTTTGATGGTCCAAGCATAAAACAATAATGTGAATCTTGTCTCAATATTGAGGTGCAATAATTTCACACAGAGGCCTATATTATCTGTTCCTCAGCTTAATGATGCTTTTGTAGCATGATCAACAAATACCTTTTACCATTAAGTTATAAAGACAAAGACTGGTTTTGCTTTATTTCCCCACTTAAATAAAAATATGGATAAATAAACTACAGTGCATCAAAATCATTAGAAGCACAAAGTAAATATTAACAACACATGTTTTTTTTTAATCTATAGTTGTATACCACAACCAGTGCAGAACAAATCAGATTTACAGACTTAGAACATTTAAGATAGAGATTCACGTGAGAGAATTATGACCCTGGAAGATATGCAGGGGAATACCAATGAGGGCATGAAATCATTAAAATGGAAAGCAAGAGAGAACACAAAAAACAAAAAACCAAAAACTTAAGAAGTAGAGATGTAGAACTTTTTTTTTTCTCAAGCACAGTCACAAACTTTAAACTTACAGCAGCTTCATAAGCATGTTTCACTAATATCTTGCTCCATAGATATGGAAACTGAATTATGAGAGTGAATAGTTTCCTCAAAGACTCAGTTATTTAGTAGCTAAAAAAGCAAAAGAAACCAGCTTTAAATTTTTAGACTCATTTATTCTCCAGATAGTTTTGTCCTATGCACATACCAAAGATGTTCTTAAATAGTTGAATAATTGAAGTGAACTTAGAGAAAATGAATGATACTAAGTTTTTAATATCTGAATTACCAACCATGAAAAATGACTTGGATAACTGAATGGATAAAAATTAATAGTTTGTAATTACTTGTAAATTTTTTAGTATGGTTCAAGTTCACCAAACTTTGAATTGGAGCCATAGGGACTTAGAGATTTTTTTGAGCTGAAAGGATTATTCTATATTCTTTGGCTCATTTGACATTAAAAACAAAACAATTACATTAAATTCAGAATACACATTAAGAATAATGAAACTGCAGGTATTATATCAGAGCTATGCTGTTTGTCCATTTATATAGGGGAAGTAAATAAGTAGGAAAGCTTCAGCAGTGTTTTTTGATAGGTGAACTTGAATGTGGTAGTGGAACTGAAAACTCATTCTGTTTTTTGGTTTACTGCAATTGCTGTATCCTTTGGTAATGTTAAGTGATTGATCAGATGATGTTTGGCAGAATCTGAAAGGGACATAACTAATGGTAATTATCGTAGTTAGATTTTTGACAGAAAAGATAAAAGACTCTTGACAGCTATGCCTGTAGAATTATGCCTGGAGTCTTACTAGCTGAGTCGTCTGCACGCTGGAAGGAAATGACTTTTGAGGGTTGATATTCTTTGCCAAGCAGCGGCAGCAGGAAAGTTCGCAGAACACAGTCAGCTTCAGTATCATCCTGAATAGACCTTTATCTTCCTAAACATTCCTAGGAAAGCAGTTCTTTCTGCCACTGGTAGTATTTTCTGCTGTCATTTCTGTGACCAATAAGAATTATTGCAAATTGGAATTGCGTGTATATGTAACTGTGGGATATATTTTTATATAAATATATTACTATATTTGTATTTTATAATATAAAATATAGTTTATGTTTTTAACATATAAGTTACATAAATATAACTTTCTTTACAATATATTTTATATTATTAATATAATGGAAACTTTTAGTCTAAAAATATCCTCATGTTATATTATATATATAATTGTTACAGCAATATCATTTCAATTATATTTTATTAAGAATTATTGTATTTATAGCTACAACTTCTCTCCTTTCCGCTGTTTAGTTTAAATTGATTCTTTCCCTTACAAACATGTAAAATTAAAGACATAAAAGCTTGGTTAAAATCTTGCACTCAAATGACACCTGTGGTTTTCATCAATGATACCAATAACCGTGTTCATATAGGTGCTATTTGCTGTGACATTCTAAGTGAGTTCTGCAAAACAAGTATTTTATTTATTTGTAGAGCAATCATCTGACATTGGCAGAGAGGAATTAGGATTAATTATGGCATTGATCATTAAACCAAGTCTCTTTTATTAGAAACTGCATAGTTACTTAGCAGTCTTTGAGTATAAACAACTCTTATCTCTGAAAGATGTTAGATGATAAAGACAGAGAGTTATTAAGAAGTTATTCTGAAAGGTTAGTGTGCATGGAAATAGTCAGGCATCAAGGAAATATTAACTGGCTATGAAGTATATGACTGTGCTTAAGATTTAGATTTTTTTTTTTTGCTTATTTATATGCAGAGAACTTTCTGAATGGGCTGTTAGGTTTGCAGAGCAGAAAACATGTTTTGCATTTCATGTGAACTCTTCACAGCATCTAGAACAATACCCACCAGGTATTAATGATGATGATGACAATAATAATAGATAAATATATTTAAGATCTGCCCTGACAGGTACTGTTGTAAGTACTTTGTGTGTAAAATCCACTTAATCTTCAAATTAACCATTTGGGGGTGGATATTAATGTTACATTTATTTTAATAGATTTGCAAACTGAGACACTATATAGTTAAGCAACCTGAATAGCGAATAAATGGTAGCATTGAGACTTGAACCAAAAAATACAGAGGATGTGGAGGGACAAGGGAAATTGTCCTTCCATCTAACAGGCTAATTCTACTCAGTATGTAAAATGTGTGTTAAATGCCAGGGACAGTGTGCTGGGATTATAATGTACATCAACCTTGTCCTCACAAAGCTGTTACTTTTGTAAGTAAATATTTCATAATAAGGTTCTCTGTAGTAAATCACATCAGTATCTTCAACTTAATTAAAAGAATTTCCAGTGATAGACATAATTTTTCAGATCTCATGAAAGATACTTTAAATAAGAAGTGACATGAAAGCCGTCTTCAGGTGATCCAACATTTACTTGGGTCTGCTTTATGATAAATCAATGAAAATTCTACAAAATAAAACAATTACTACCCTCCACTCTTGTCAGATACCTTAGCCACAGATTGAAGATGGATTGTTTGCTGTGTGTGTAGGTATTGGAAAAGATTATCCTCAGGTGATATATGTATGAAATGGGTGTTAGGACTGAGGTTTGTAAAATCTTTGTACTCAATGTGATCTGGGACAGTGCTCTAGGGTGGTTGTTTGTTGAAATACAAAAAGCAATTTTTCATTATAATGTGCTTAACAACTTAAGATGTTGGGTTTTATTCCCAAATTGCAATATTATAATAGAACCAGAACCATTGAAAATTAAAGACAGTCTGTTAAAAAGTTTTTTTTGTGTGTTTAATAATTTTCTTATTTAATAAAATTCCAGTAATTAATATTTTCAACTTATTTTTTCTATTTCCTTTAATTTGCACTTTGGATTTACCAGGGAAATTAATTGATGTAGAAATATAGAAAAATGGTGACCAGTAAACAAATTTTCTTGCTTAATTTGTGAGTGAAATTTGTAAGTGAAATTACTGAAAATATTTCACTGATATTTATGCAAAGTATGACATATTAAATATGGATCTTTCTTGGTGATCATTTTTAAGTAGTACTTATAATTTCAAGAAGTTTATCCCTCTATTATCATTTGAGTCTTTTCCAAAATCTTCATAACAGAGAGGTTTTATAAGATATTTATATACATATCCATATACATAAAATATTTTTATATGTATGCATATGATATTTATATATATGCATACATTATGTATTTTTAAATTTTATATATACATATCTTTCTGTCTGTTACCCTGTCTCTTTGTCTATCTGCCTACTCACATATTGTTGAATTGTTGAATCTGTGCTTTCCATTTCCAATGCTTTAGTTACCTCTGGTCACCTATGGTCCCAAATATTATATACAATAAGATATTTTGAAAGAGATACCATGTTTACATAACTTTTATTATAGTCTATTGCTGTACTTGTTCCATTTAACGATTAGTTTTTTTATTATTTTTATTGCATCTAATTTATATATTAAACTTTATCATTTGTATGTGCAAGAGAGTTCAATACTATGTACAGTATCAGACTTCCATTGTTTGCAAAGTATCTTTGCAGATAAAGGGGGACGACTGTACATATATTTTTCTTTAGTATGGTATTTACATGGCTACATTGAAAAGTGTCAAAGGGTAAAGGAAAAATTTTAAATGCATCTTCACCAAATATGGCAATCAGTAGATATGGCAATCAGTATTTACATGGCTACATTGAAAAGTGTCAAAGGGTAAAGGAAAAATTTAAAATGCATCTTCACCAAATATGGCAATCAGTAGATATGATGTGTTATAATGCTTTAAGATTTATTTCATGTGGAAGATGATGATCAAGCATGTACTGGTAAGGAAAATTAGAATTTTTGAAACTTTAATAAATGTCTTAGTATTAAATATGATACTTACAATATGCTTAATAATGAACTTAAATGCTGCATGTTGAGAGGTGCCAAGCATGAAAATATCTACTTAGTTATTTTTACCAAGGAAGATAGTATAGAAACTATGTGCTCTCAAACCTTGAACATTAAAAGTTAATGTTCGTCAATAAGCAGTTGTTGCTAGAAACTGGCTAGAGGGCTTTTAGGTGTCTCTAACATAATAATGAGATTATAATTATTTCTTATTGCAGAAATGTTTCATAACTGTCAAGAAATTATGAGTATTATGGAGACATAGTGTTTTTATTTTATAAATGAAGTAAAGCAAATATAAAAGGCAAGAAATGTCTCATCTGACTTAACTATTAGAACATTGTTACACTGTATTTGCTATATTGAATTTTTTCAAAGCAGAGCCAACAGTATTTACTTATTGAAATCTGTGATAAACAATAGAGCTAGCATGAAGTTAGGAATGTGATAAAATTTAGCAACAGAAACTAATGGATTTCATGTTAAAAGTCATATCTTTATAAATATTTGCATCATATGTTAGTAGCCATCCTGCAGATAATTAATAAACAAGATGGAATTATCCACTGAGTGGTTTAAGGATGCTAGGTGAAATTATGTGATGATTTTCCTAAAGATGATATAATAGTTCTAACATCATTATCTTGCTCCAATAGGGATTAACTGGACCTGATGGGTCCCCTGGCGCTGTTGGACCAAGAGGACAAAAGGTAAATCAGTCACCTGCTAATAGTGCTGGTATTAATTAAAACTGGAATATAATTTTATTGTAGTATTTTGCAAATCAACTAATAGATTAAATTGTGAGGCAACTGAAACATGAGTGTTCAACTAAAATATGTTTTAGTTGAATTAAATTAGAAACATTAACATAGAAGTTTTATGAATTTTAATATGCATGTGGTTGCATATTTACATATTCATTCTACTAAAAGCTAAGTGTAATGAAACTTTTTTATTTTTAGGGAGAGCCTGGTGTGCCAGGATCTCGTGGATTTCCAGTAAGTAAATGTAAGATGAAAGAACTGGGAAAAAAACCTCTATCTTTAGGTAAAATTCTGCCACTGTGACTTTTTAAAGCAATTTTCTACCTAATATGATTCACAAGAGTTTATGACTTATCTGGCAAGGTAAACATTCTAACTGTGAGAGAAATTTGAAAGTACAACATAAAATTGATGTTTATTAGTAGGTATTTCCTGACAGATAGTCCTCCCTCCATTCCCACTGAGAGAAACATTTCTTTCATAATGATAAGCAAACCCAAGAATTCAGTGGTTAGACTATGAGTCACACCATTTTCTGTACACACCTGCTTATATTACTAATGAAATATCAGTCTTCAGATATTATGACCCATCTGGATAGTCTTTTCCTACATTGCACAGTCCTGCAGATTTCTATTATTACTAATTATAAAAGGACTAGATTTGGGGCTGATTTCCCTTTTTATATTGCTTTTCATTCCTTTTTTTGGACTCCTGTCATTAATCTGTATATTTTTCTCCATGTCCTCTCTTTGCACTCTTTTCTTTGCCATATTTCAGCATCTGTCAACTTTTCCATTATAATCCTATTTTCAGAAGTGAATAACTTGCTGGCCTTTCTCCCATATTTTTTAACTCAGAGCTCAGCATCGTACATATATGTCTTTTTTATTTATTGAAATTCATCAAACACATAGGTCTGATAATGAAATAGCTTATTGATTACTTTGCCTAATCTAACCTTTATTTCCAAAAATTGATCCACATATTAAAATGTTCAATTTTCTCAGAGAATGTCTTTCAAAAAGACCTACTTAGCATTTAAATATACTGCTTATATGAAATTCTTGCTTTTTTTGACTTCCTCAAAAATTAAAGTAATATTATAGAGAGTGCACATTATTCTACAGATTCAAATATAGATATTTAGAAAAGAAAAGTCTGCATTGAAAAGCTAATATAAATTTGGTGTCACAGTTAGCTGTGAATAAAAGCTATGCAAGCCAGTGTAGGAGGAAAGAAGAGAGTAATGATGAATCCCAAGGAAGAAAAATTGAACGTGGGAAATAGAGAGGCAGCTGATGTTCAGTTTTATGAAGTTCAACTAACATACAGGGTTTATTATATTAGGGTTTATTATATACCAGACATTGTGTTGGGAATTGAAAATGTGGCTTCACCCAATCATAAAATGGGGTGAAGAACTAAAAAGAAACTTCTCCAAAGAGGAAATACAAATGGCCAACAGGCACCTGAAGAATTGCTCAATGTCACTAGCAATAAGGGAAATGCAAATCAAAACCACAGTGAGATACCACTTTACACCAGTAAGAATGGCCCACATCCAAAGAACGGACAACAACAGGTGCTGGCGAGGATGTGGAGAGAAAGGGACACTCTTACACTGCTGGTAGGAATGTAAACTGGTCCAACCTCTATGGAAAGCTGTATGGAGGGCCCTCCAATTAATGAAAATGGAACTACCATTTGACCCAGCAATTGCTCTCCTGGGAATTTACCCAAAGGTGACTTTAATGCTTGTACAAAGGGACACCTGTGCTCGGATGTTTATTGGAGCACTATTTATAATTGCAAGGACGTGGAAGCAACCGAAATGTCCCAAAACAGATGACTGGATGAAAAAGATGTGGTATATATACACAATGGGATATTACTCATCAATTAAAAATGACAAATTAGATGATTTTATGATAACATGGATGAACTTAGAAGAATCCATATTAGCAGAAACAAGTTAAAAAGTAAAAAACAGAAACCAAATGGTTTCACTACTATATGGGATATGGAAAGATAAACAAAAATCCATGAAGAAAAGTCAAAACAAGCCAACAACCAAATTGAAGTACACAACCTGGGGTAGGGTGGGGAATGGAACAGGGTGGGAACAATCAGGGAGGCGGGGATGAACCCCATGATCACAGAGATGCGAAATTCATATATAAATAAAGTATTTAAAAAATTAAAAAAAAAGAAAATGTGGCTTCAATTCTTGATTATACCCAGTTTGGTGTTGGTAAAGAGCTATAAAGTGGGAAACAGAATAGTTAGATTTACAATCAAATTCACCACTTTAAACTAAGATCCTATCACAGAATGTTTCAGTGGTGATGACATTTTATATTCAATATCTATTGGATTTGGGGTCTGGAAAATCAGTCCCACTATTAAAGGGGTATCATTTTGACCTTTTTCCCATCCTGTCTCTCTGTGATGAATGTTTATTTGGGAAACTTTGAAACATCACATTATAAATTATAAAGCTGTACATTGTGTTGCTTTTAATGTAGATGTCTTATAAAATATAGACAAATGAAAAAAAAATCTCTAGAACTGTCAAGTTGTGACATGCTTTTCTGTGAGTGATGGTAAGTTCTCCTGAGGGAGAATTTGCTTTGATTTTCTCTTTTAAATGCTTGGGGAAGAAATTCCTAGTTAGCTTAGACCTCAAAGGAATGTTTGAGTAGCTAATGAAACACGCTTCCTTTAACAAACAGTCAGTGTTTCTTTGGAATCAGCATCATATATTTATTTAGTGATACAGTTTATAGTTTATTTTTGAACTGAGTTATATCTGTGTTCATACTAATACTAAATATAGGTCACATACCAAAACAGTCTTTTTTTTTTTTTTAATCTTTTAGGGTCGTGGTATCCCTGGACCCCCTGTAAGTAGCATCTCTTGGTTTATTTTACAGTCTATAAAAATGCTCTTTTTTCAGATCACAACCTTCCTTTCCAACTACTTGCTATCCACAGGTATTTATAGGTTCTGCCTATATATTATCTTTAGATGATGACAAGGCAGCATTTCTATTCTGTCAAAGCAAATATTTTGTTTGTTGAAGAAACTTCTGTTCTTTTTATTTTATATTTTTTACTGTGTTATTTTTTTATTACAGTAACATTGGTTCACCACATTGCATCTGATTTAGGGGTATAGTTTCATATCTCATCAGAAGTGTGTCATAGCACTACGTCCAATCTGTTCTACTTGAAACAATTAAAATTTGTTCAAATGAGTAATTATCTCATTGGAGACACAAGCTATCACAGATGCATGATTCTAAGTTGTGTTTTCATCAGATTTGATAACATTTGCGGTAGGTATTAAAGGCATTCACAAATCACCATGTCCCTTTGATTTGTTGACTTCAGGGTCCTCCTGGGGCAGCGGGACTCCCTGGAGAACTAGGCCGTGTTGGACCAATTGTGAGTAACCTAGTGCATTTAGTTAGACACTTGATGTTTCATAGAAAATGTTACTTGTGAGGGAAAATGCATGTTTTTCCCTGAACATCCAAAAATTAGCAGATGAATATCATTCTTGTTCATTGTAGTGGTGGAAACCAGGTATAATAATGCTACCTCACTTTTATGAGTGATTTCAATTTCATTTAAACTTTTCTTTCCAACTTCAGAAATAAATCTTGAAATCATGGATATTACCTTCATTTTATAGATTTTCAGCTAGGATTAGGGTCCAGTGAATTTTGTATTAGATTTTCTGCATGAGGTGAAAATAACCTAAAATTATTACTGTGTATGTTTACATTAAGGTTATTAAATTATAATTGAACCAGTAGAACTTATCTCTGGGCAATAGAGAGCTGAACTTTATAGAAGAAATTGCTAGTAAAAAGTGCTTGATGTTGATATTCAATAAATATTTCAAAACTGTTGAAGCAGCAATTTTATGTAAAGGTAAATAATGAGAAACATATTGAGAGGAGTCATGTGTTCTATTCCCTCTAATGCTTACTATTTGAAACATTTAGTCACTAGATATGTGAATGAATATGAATTAATTGTAAAGTTAAATTAATTAAGAGACTTTTGACTTCTTATGGTAGAACATTAAGAAGGAAAATATACCAGGAGTAAATTACGGAATAGTAAGACTAGTTGGAACCTATTTCCACGTGAATGACTTATTTCAATTTAGCTGTTTTTGATTTTCTGTCCCATTTTCAAGAGGGTACTGTGACAGCCCAAACGATAGCTTATGGATCAACAGTTATAGGAAGAATCAGGCATTCCAGAGATTGACCTTGTATTCAGGTTCAGGCTGGGTGTGAGCCAGCTTTTGCTATGAATGACTGGATGGCACTCGCAGGCTTTTCCAGTTCTATATATTAATATTAACTAACAAAATGTGTTGTGTTTCAAGAGCTGATAGTGTTTTCAAGAGTTGTTAAAGTGAACATTCTATGAAGCAGAATTGGCTTTACTCTCCCTTCTCTCCTCTTGCTACCTTGTTTTGTTACTTTGGTGAGACTGGAACTTCTTTTTTCTAAAGGTTTTATGGACCTGGTTGGAGTATGGGACACCTACTGATTTGGGTGGCAGGTCTGTGCAAGCCTGAACTCTGTAGGGTTTCTAGTAATATTCTCTTCTGTCTTACCAGTTTTAGGTACAGTGTTTTGACATGTGAATAACCACTATGTCAAAATTTTCTAATATTTCAGGGTGACCCTGGGAAAAGAGGACCACCTGGACCCCCTGGCCCTCCAGGACCCAGTGTAAGTTATTTTTAAGTTGAATTTCTCTGCCACTGAGTTGGGATTAAAGAAACTGAAGAACCCCAAATGGAAGTATCTGTTAAATCACATGACCCTAAAATTCCAAAATGGCTGACTTCCCCCCCCATCCAAAGTATTGGTTTTTCTTTTTAGACCAGAAAAATAGAGAAATCATGAAGATTTAAAGGGCAGACTTCATAGAGAACAGTTTACTCACTGTATTTGAAGTTCTTTGATGTTTGAGATTTCTCAAATGCTCAAAACCCATAAAAGGAACATTTTCAAATAAACTGGTTCTTACAATGAAATTACAAAGTAAATTTTTATTGACAAAGTAAAATAATTTGTGATTTAGTGTTCCCCACATTTTGTATTCTACCTCTAATTTCTTTTCAATTTGTTTCCTGAATGAATCTACTGCAATTTAAGATTGTCCAAAAGGAATATGCCATGAGTCAAACTTTTAGTTTTACTATATGTGCTATTTATTATTTCTTATATTTATTGAGCAAATATATTTATTACATTTTTGGTCAACCAACTTTCTGTTTTTAATAGGTTTATAAATTGTTTAATTATATTCTTAATTTTAATTACTTTAGGGAACAATTGGCTTTCATGATGGTGATCCATTGGTAAGAGATTTTCCTTTCAACAAAATGTAATTTTTAAGTCAAAGACCATAATTTTCAGATGAATTCTTCTTAAAATCATCTTTACAGCATGCTGTGTTTCTGTGTTTTACCTTTACTCAGAGAGCAGTGCCATCTGTAGTGCTGGTGGGCTTACATGCACTCAGAATGTATCCAATTTTCCTTGTAGAAGGGTCTGTGCTTTTCCGTTACCTTTTTAGCTTATGACAAAGGCATGTTTTGTTTTTTTTCCCCCCTTTTTACCAGAGCATCCCACTTAAGGAGATATAGTTAAATAACTCCTCGAACTTTGTTTTGCTGATAGTCTAATCTTCAAATAATGTGGGCAAATGTGATTTTGGCCCATTTGATGAGGCATGTGGAACTCAGAATAACAGAGATGTTCTGGTGGATGGGGAGGGAAATGAATCAGTCTCTGGTACCATGTGCCATCTGGAAATATTTTCTTTAATAATTAATTGTTTATTATATTATTTATTTTATTTTACATATTTTCTACCCTGGGGTTTTTCCACCACCTTATCACCCATGAACCATTGTCTTAGTCTTTTGTGCCTCTTCCACTCCCACTCCTGATGCCCCCCTCCCTCTCATGGTCTATGCTTCAATTTTGCTAAAAATTAGTTTAAATTTTTCTTGTCTATTTGATTGTTTCTTTTCCCTTTGTCCCCCATATAAGTGAGACCATCCAATATTTCTCTTTTTCTTTCTGGCTTATTTCTGCTAGCGTGATTCTTTCTAGCTTCATCCATATTGCTGCAAATGACATAAGTTTGTCTTTTTTGATTGATGGCTAGTATTCCATTGTGTACATATACCACAACTTTCGGTACCATTCATCTATTTGGGGGCATTTGAGTTGCTTCTATATTCTGGTTATTGCAAATAGCACTCAATAAACATCTTAGGAATTCTTTAGTAATTTAAACCTGAAGTAAATAAACAAAATGTTAGCATGCATTTAAATTTGGATGATGGGTAGATGGGAAAGGATATGCTTTATTCTCTACTTCTCTCTTATCTAGGAATATTTCCTGTTTAAAAATAAAATATAAAAGTGAAAAGGTATTCAGAGATATTTAATACATACAAGAGCACTGGGGCTCCAAAGAAGGAATCCCTAATAAAATACCACATTACCACAAAATGGAGATTTGGCTTATTCATATTCTCTTTTCTCTCTCTATGTTCTTTCTCGTAGTGTCCCAATTCCTGTCCACCAGGTCGCTCAGGATATCCAGGTCTGCCAGGCATGAGGGTAAGAGAATCAGTTCAGCATTTCACTTTCAAGAGAGTATTAACCAAGGGAACCTGTTTTGATGAATTAGATAATTATGTGATGACTTATTTTGTGGTCCTTATTTCATTTTAGAAATTCCTTTGGTAGGTATTGGGTCAGTATTTGGTTGTACAGTGATGCTATGTTCAGGGAAGAAATACCAATAAAATATATTAGATTGAAACTTTCAACACCAAGATTCAGAAATTTGTCTTCTCTGATGAGAGAATGAAAGGGGGAGTGGATTGTACACATCATCTATACATATGTATTTGAAACTTTTAGTTTAATTGAAAAAAATCACAAAACAATGAAAAAGACACTTTACAAAGTGTTTTTCTCTCAATCTGCTACTACAATTGTTTATTATTTTCCATAAAAATAGAAAATGAATGTAAAATAATGGCATAAATAACTTTCCTAATCTAGTCTATAAATCTAAAGTGATTTTGAAAAATTTCAGGCCAGTGGGGTTATACTATCATCTGAAAGTCCATAAAGGTTAGTTTTGGTGGGAATCCACAGCTTGGAAATCTGGAACCTGGATTATTGTATGATATTTCACAAAGATTTGCTTTACTGGAACATGAAAGGTTCTGGGGAGTAAAGCTCTGATAGACTTAATTTTGGTATTTTCATTTCACTTTGTCTTATGTAACTTCCCCAAGCACACATATACTTAGAACAGGAGTTCAGACAAGAAAAAGATGTGATCTTCATTTTGTGCTGCCTTGAGTGTGCCTTTCATAGTTTTCCCTTTGTGCTTAAATTTCTGCTAAAGAAAAGGCAGAGAATTATGTATCTGGGGAGGTCCACTTCTCATACTAGCCTTTCTTCCTCCTCCAGGGCAAAGGTGGACATAGATGAAACAGAGGGTTTAGGAGCAACCTCTAGGGATCCTTAAAGGAAGGGATAGCCAGTTGATCTGGTCAAGGTTCTCACCTATGGAAAGTATGTTCCTGATGCTGGAGAAAACAATTCTTTCAATCCAACTGTGAGAGAAAACTGTGGAAAGAGAAATGTAGGGGCTGGTAGACAGGAGTTAGTGAATCATATTACTGGAACATTTTTTTAAATTCTAGAATAACATTCTACTATTAACTAAACCTGATATTTTTTTATATATAGCTGCCACATAGTTCTCAAATGTGTTTTTAAGGTCATTTGAGGTGATTATTTTCTTTGTGATGTAATCCCTTTTTCAGCAGATTTTGGGAAGCAAGATCACTTTTTGATGTTTTTAATCGTTTACTGTGTCAAATACAACGGTCTTATTAATTAATTAATTTTTGCATTTGTTAGGGTCATAAGGGGGCAAAAGGAGAAATTGGTGAACCTGGAAGACAAGGTCATAAGGTAAGGAAAATCAGTCTCCATGGGCCAATTGTGATTAGGAGATAGTATTAATTTCATTTACAATTTTCTATAATAAAGAATTGTCAGGAATAAAAAGTGGACTTGTTTACTTTGCAAATGATGATTGACAAACCTCAGTACATCATCAATATGCTGACTAGGCTTAACATTTTAATATTCAGTAGCAAAAGACAAAGTGTCATACATTTTCATTCTTTCCTGTGTTGCTACCCCTGCTTCTGTTTTAAATCAATCACACTCAGTTTTTTCCCTTGATGCTTTTGATAGTCAAACCGAATTCAGCTAGTTGTTCCACTCTACTGAACAAAATTTTATGAGTGTGAAATTGTATGACGAGTTTTGCTAAGACTAGCAAACAAAGAAAATAGTAATTGACTTATAGGTCCTTATCTTAAGTTCTGAAATAATTTATCGGCTTCTGACTTTATTTCCACATATCTTATATTTTGAGTAATCTGTACATTAGCAATAAGACTTTTTGATTCTGTCTTCATGGAAATATGGAATCCTCAGCACAGCTTGTATGAAGGCTGGCATGTCTTGCAGAAAAATTAAGGCTGGCATTTAGAACACAGTGACATCTGTCTTTTTTTCATGCACTAGGGTAAATCTCCTTTATGCGTATAAGAATTTAGCTTCTGCCAATGTTTACAAAGTCAGATTATTTTTCTTGATGCAGGTCAGGTCTTCTAGATTTTTTTGTCTCCACATCTTTAGTATCTATTCTTTCATTGAATCATAAATGTTATAATTTTTAAAATTCAACAAATATTTATTCAGTTCCTGCTTTGTACTAGGGTTTATTCTAAGTCTTAGAGTCATAGAAGTGAAAAAATTTATGTTCAATCACAGGGAACTGACTAAATTAAGTATGACATAGCTATATAGTAGAATATCATCTAATCACAGAAAACAGATGTAAAAACATTAATTCACACCAAAAGATATTCATGTGACAGTACATGTAGTAAAGCAAATATAGTTGATGTTATTTTAAATACTATGTATTGAAATACATAGTATTCTTATATTTGTCCCTTTGAAGAACTTCTATTCCCCATTCTGTTAAATTTGGAGATGGAATTGTGAGAATATCTCTCTACTCTTTCCATGGTATCTGTAACAAGTTAGTTATCTGGACTGTCAAATTTTGTTTGGTCTTCAGTGAGAAATTTGCACATTTTTTGATATGTTTGAGTGAAATGGCTAAAATTGTTGTTGAAATTCCTTTACATGTTTATGCCATACAAAACTTTCAGTGGTATTTTTGAAAACTGACACACGAAGCTAAGCTGATAATGGCTCGTTGAAAAATGAAACTTGCATGACTAACAATTATACTCAGCCAGAAGCTAAAAACAGAATGGTGGAGAATTGAGGCTAGAACCTGAAGCTTGTGTTCCAATTCATAGTTCTACTTTGAATTTGCAAAGTAGCTAATAGAGACTTAAAATTTTGTTCCTGAATATAGGACTGACTAGTCAAAAGAGTTTCAGTAAACTGTTACTCCTTAATTTGTCATTTAATTTTATGGGTTATTGATTATTCCTTGTTATATACATGCCGGTGAAACATATATAATAAACATGCTTCTCCAAGATTTTTAAAGAATCTTTGTGAAAATATCCCAAACCCTGTTAAAGGAATGTACCCTGGATATCTCAATCACTGTTTTTTTTTTTATAGTTAGTTATGAAAGTGCAATAGCACTTAATTATACACAGATATTAATCATACACTCCATGAATAACAAATTCATGGTCTTTCCCTTTGGGATTGCTAGTCATATGTTCTTATGGAATATAATCTGATTATTATGACGAGTCTAATATCACTATGTTAAAAAAATCCAATAAAAATGAGTTAGGCATAATCTAGCTCTTAACATTCTATGCCCAAATGCTATTTATTAATAAATGACAATTGTTATTTTTTGTTGTTAATTGTTGTCACAATTTCTGTATTTTCTTTGTGTGTGTGTAAATATAAATATAACAATCTGTGGAGCAAGAACATGAGTGAATTGAAGCATTTAAGAAAGGAACAATGGAACTGAATTTTTATATAATATTTTAACAATATTTAAAATAGAGAATATGCCACATAATTAACTTCATGATGTAAAATCTTTATTACCATAGGAACTATAAATGGCAATAGTAATAGTAGAGAGAAAATATGTATTTACCCCTAGAAGTCATAAAATAATTACTTCATAAGAAACAGTAGCCAGATATCTTTTTTTTTTAATTTATGAGGATTGTTAATTTTTATTTTATTTAGGTAACAATGGGTTTGCATTGTTGTTTACAGGTAGAGGATCTCTCCCTTCACATGGCGTTACTACATCAGACCCACCACCAGTGCTCCCACAGCCCCATAGTTCATTGTGCTTCTTCCCTGCTTTGTTCTTTCTTCTTCTATCCTTCTCCCTTTGGTGACCTCAGCTCTATAGTCAGATTTAAAGATTCATGGTTAGCTTGACTTTGCCTGACTTTTTGTTTGGTTTCTCTGTATTTCACATATAAATGATACCACCTGGTATTTGTCTTTCTCTTTTTGACTTACTTGAATATCTAGAATATCATAACATTTTAAAGTAAATCAGAGGTCATGAAGTTAATATTAATAAAAGTCAAATCAGTAATTAGAAAACATTCTGGAAGAAGATTCTCCTGGCAATAACACACAGCCAGTCAACAATATTTTAGAGTAAACTAAAGAAATATTTAAGACAACTATGAAGGAATGATAAAACCTTACTTTTGATGAAAAAAAAAGAAAAGATTTGATGACACAGGGAGATAAACTAAGTTCTAGGATAGAAAGTTTTAATATTGTAGAGATTCTAATTTTCTCCATCTGAAGCTATTAATTTAATGTAGTCCTAATGCACAGCAAGTAATAGTGTTCTTGTGATGCTCAACAATTCTGAGATTCATGTGAAGTCTAAACATTTGGGAAAATCTGAAAAATAAAAATACAAATGAAAAATGTTAACAATTAAAACTATTTAACAAGTCAGTAGAGAAGATAAGAAGTTCTAGAAACAAATAATATGATTTGCTATATGCCGAAGATGAGTTTTTAAGTCTATGTGGAGAGAACCCATTATTCAATAAATGATATTAGATCAAGTGACCAGGAAGGAAAATATTTCTACATTCTATTTGCATCAAAATAAGTTACTGTTAACTGAAAATTTCTGTGGAAGAAATGAAACTGCAGAATTACTAGGAGACAAATATGGATGAATCTTCATATATTGAAGGGTTGGAGAAGGCTTTTTCTATGAGTCACACCAAAGATGTAAGCCATGAGAGAACAGAGTGATTTAAATGCTTAAAAATTATATGTGGTCTAAAAATTATAATAAGAAAAGTTAAAATGAAAATAATAGTTAAAATATTGTATTTTATGGAAACCTTTGCATAGGGTGATCACATTTTCTTAATATCTACCTCCACAACACACACACGTGCACACACACACACACACACACACACACACACACACCTTAAAATGTGTATGTGTTTCTCTTTTTCTCTCTGACTCTGACCCCCCTGATCCCTTTTATGTTTTGAAAAATTTATCAAAAAACATCTAAAATATTATTGACATTTTAATAATGGAATTTGGATGTTTAGTGTTATGCTTTTCTTTATTTTCTGCAAGTTTTTAAGTTTAAATGTTCTACTTATATAAAAAACTTAAGAAAGTATCATAGAACAATTAAGGGATGCCAATGAATTTAGATGGAGCTAGTCTGAATAGTCTTCTATGCTAATTTACTCCAAATAATATTTGGTATACTTTTTTTTTTTTTTTTTTAGGGTGAAGAAGGTGACCAGGGAGAACTGGGAGAAGTTGGAGCTCAAGGACCTCCAGTAAAGTATTAAAAAAAAATTTAACAAGGATATAAAAATATTCTTCTTAAATCAATTTTGGAATATTTTCTATTTAGTGTTTGAAGTAATTATACTCACATGAAATTTTATGTTTTTCTAAGCCAGTATTTAGAGACTACTGTATTTTCATAATAAGAACGAGTCCCCATTTTTTAAAACAAAGTACCTACCTATAATTATTTACATTTATTATTATCTCAAGGCCAGGCAATCTAAAAGCAAATATTTATGATCTATGTTACTACCCTGTGATATGAGAAACCTTTTTTATACATTGAATATACAGCAAGTAAATCATTCACTGGAATAGTGTAGTTTATACCAGTATGTATTCAGTACAATTAAAACATTCTTAATTGCTCATAATCTTGTATTTAAAAAAAAAGTTGGTTTCTTGGACATTGACATATTGCAGCAGTAATATGCACAGAGAGGTAAGGGACATGACATCAATCTAAATTGCTTGTTACATTAAGATTTGCATTACTTTGTATTGCATGAAAGTGCAATTATTATACTTTTTTCTTGCCATGATAAATAATGATAATTATGGAAATAATTTCAGGTTATTCATTGCACATTGCAGCTAAGCTATGGATTATCTAGAAGACAAGTTTGAGTCTTACTCATAGAAACTGAAGTATTAAGGAAGACAAATTCAGGGTCACCCTTTCTCCTCCTGCTATACTCTTTTCCAACAACCTCACCCTTTACAAAAATTTCAGGAAGCTGGCAGATAGTATTTACCCAGAGATTAGTGTTTAACCAAAGTATGCTTTTTAGGAACTCAAACCAAGTCTCCCTGACTACAGAATTTTTGTTCTTAAACTTTTCTTTAGTCTGTTTTCCAGAATTTTAATAATGTTTTATTGGCCAATATAGATTTATCTATATTATATAAGTTTTGGGATAGTATTTTTAGGAGCTTTCTAATGGTTCCTACATTATGATTAGACAAAATGCTTAGTCTGAATCAGTCAAATAAAAGGTTGACTCTCCATCCTCCCCACCCACGTCATGTGGTTCGTGTGATTTTATTGAAAAGCTCATACTGCTTGCTAGTTCTTAAGGAGATTAGATTCCTTGACTTTTCAATCTACTGTTGTCGTTCTTCTTATACCTGTATATAATTAAATTATAAAATTTCATCTCTTTGTATGGTGATCAAAGAGTGATGAGAGTATGTAAATATTCATTCTAAGACTAGAAAAGTTCTTTATAGATATATCATAAACTTAAACTGGTATAAGTACAAATCATAATATTCCTGTACTTTGTAGCCTGTCCTCTATATGAGATTCTTAAATAGGTAAGAATCCAGAAAACTAATCAAAATTCTCTTCAGTTTTTTTTTATTTTGTTCATCCATGTTATTATGATTCTTAATAAAGCATTTACATTGCAATATTATGGTAATGAAAAATATATGCTTTTTTTTTCCTTCAAAGCAGTCACCTTGAAAAATAATCCATGGGATTCTCACATCACCATTATTAGTACAAATTATTTTTAGAAATGTCTCAGAAAGAGCAACTTTAAAGTGATAAAGCTACATCTCATCTCCTAAGTGGATATGCTAGCTAGATCATCCTGAGCATTTATATTTCAGGTTACTCCTAACTAATCTAACACAATTTATGATTGATGTGAATGCATAGTTGGTCATGAAATTGTTCCATTTTCTCCAAGTGAGAACACAAAGGAAATAATTGGTCTAGAACACAAAGGAAATTATTGGCCTTGATCAGTTCTATCTTAAAAATATATATATATATATATATATATTACTTATATTATTTTACATTGTTATCTACCCTGGGGTTCTCTCATCACCTTATCACCCATGGAGCTTCATCTTAATCTTAGAGTAATTCTATCTTGAGCCAATGTGGACAGCTGGCAAGTTGGTCAGAAGTAGCTGCCCCACATTCCTGATGGACCATTCATATGCTGCTTGCAAGGGAACACCTGCTCCCTCTTGTAGGATCCATTTCTGCAGACCTGCCTGTGGGAGAGTCAAGAGTGGTAACCTGTCCCTAATGAAAGATCGTAGAAATCACACTCTTATTTTTAGGATTGCCCTCTTTTGTGTTTGAAATGGGTTGAGACAGGTTCCTACTGTTCCAAACTGGAATTCAGAATGCCTTCAATCATAGGAATGGTGCTGTGGTGTATAGTGAAGACAAGCTTTTGATTGAGACTTTTGTTTAGGTTAACTTGGGAAATCTAAATACCTTTGATTGTCTGCTTTGATGGAAAAGATTATCCCAAACTTTAAAGTCATAATTATATTATATGCAAGCATGTTACAAATGAAGGAGGTAGGAATGGCATTGTATGTTGTATATGCGTTAAAAGATAAGTCAAATACTTTCACAATTTTCTTATGCTAATGATATTGAAGATTTTTGTCACCAGTAATTAAAAAAATTCAGATTTGTGTAAATCTTCATTGTTTTTTAAAACAGGTTTTATTGTCAGAAAAATTCTTGAATTTCTCTTTTAAAACTAGGAAAGTTTGTTTACATAGTGTCATTATTTCTTGCTTTTACCTTTGGTTATAATAACATCCTTCGAGGTCAGCTTTTATGATGAGATGAAAGAATGTGCACATCAAGTAAAATAATTCATTTTTCTTTCTCATATTTCCAGGGAGCTCAAGGATTGAGAGGTATCACTGGCATAGTTGGAGCCAAAGGAGAAAAAGTAAGATGATAATGATGATGATACAGTATCAAAATGTATAAATATTTAAATTTGGGGACATATAAAATATTTTATTTCCAACAACTTCACTTTTTGTGTTTTATTTAATGCTATGTGGAAGTTTAGTTAGGTTCTCATATTTCTTTCATAAACACTTATAAACACTCGTTTATGTCACTCATAGAAATGAGTCATCTATCTGATACTTATGTATATTTGTAATTACTGCAAGTAAACAGGAGTAAGCAGGTTATATTTCATCTCTGTTCTAGCACTGTTGTTTACAGTGCTAACAGTGACACAGTGCCTGTAATGTGCAAGGCAAAGATAGGCGAGGAAGGAGAGGAGAGACAACAGAGGCAGGATGCCCTGGAGAACTGTAGGCCATTGTGACTGCTACCACCTTGAGTGCTGTACTCTGACCTTAACAGGGATTCTGTTCTTGTGGCCAGATGTTCACCTACTTGTTCTTAGCCTGGTCTCAGAGACTAGAGTCTTCCAGGACTTTCATAGCAAGGCACTCAAACAGAGGAATGAGGTCTTCAGCTCATGGATAGCTAACAATAATGCAAACAAAGGAGGCATACATTTGAGGGCATGTGGTATGTGGGAGTGATGATGAAGGAATAGCTCCTCCTGCTGAGGGATCTGGGCAGGGACCTGGGCCTAGAAGGTTGAGGTACAACACATTGCTGGTGGAGGATGAAGGTCAGGGAATGCTTGACTGAATAACAAAGACAGTGACAACCTTGATGTGCATAGGAATTTCTCCCCTCCCCTCCCCTCCCCTC